>JAKCPI010030907.1:0-297428 GCA_023213315.1 Euborellia annulipes
AAATTGACATATTCTGCCTGAATGACATTTTAAAAAATTCAAAAATGATTTATAAAAATAATTGAAGGGCTAAAATAATTCAAATAAAAATAAAGAATGTGAGATTAAATGATTTGTTTTAGTTAATATGGATCAGATTGTTTTTTCCCTATTGACTCCTCATTATCATGACTCTTATTTTTGATTTCAACCTTTATGAGAGATTTAGAATAAAAAAATTCATTAAATAATAATTTTACAAACTCGTAAATAATAGAAATAAGAAAAATATTTTAAAACAAACCTCATAATTATTTAAACTAATTAAAAATAAAAGAAAATGAAAATGTTGATTTGTCAAATTTGAGAAAAGTGCGAATCAATTAATAAAACGAATGATCTATTTAATTTATATAATTTGAATGACGAATTTAAATAGAAAATGAATATAAAACGATTAAAAATTGATGAAATATTAAAAAAATGAGAATAAAATTTGACAATTAAAGGTTAACTTGTTAGAACACAAGTTTATAATATTTGTATTGTTTAATTTGATGAATTTATTTAAAATAATAGTCCTGAATCAATTAAAAAAATATTTGATTATATTACTGACCTTAAAAATGAAAATATTTGAGATGAAATATAAATAATCACACTTGCCTAGATCCACACCTTCTCACGTCCTCGCTGTGTGCAAACTAAGGTAGCCCACGGGCTGCTCTGGGCTGCCCTGGGATGCCCTGTGCTGCCCGAGGACCTAACCAGACAAAACCCGAGTCGCACATGTTTTCCCCCAAAACAGTTTATATTAATCAATCAATTTTAGAATTATTTTTTAATGATCGTTTATCTGAATGAATGGAGGTAAAAATCCTAATTTAAATTATATTAATTACCCATTTAAAGCAAAGCAAATATCCGACCCAAACGACTAGAAATGAATAATCAAATAAAAAAAAAATATTCAAAAAAATATTAATTTATCATTTTTTTTCTTTTAGACGAGATAAAAAATAAAATTCAGCGGGTATTATAACTTAAGCAGTTTGTTTTTTCCAATATTAAATTAATTAAAATTTGGAATATATGAACGTAATTTTTCATTTTCATCCCTCTTAGAATTTTTAATCATTAATTAGAAATACTTTTCCATGTTCCCAGATAGAATGAGAAGTTGTATGAAGAAATTTGTAAATATTTTATTGTTAATTAAAGCAAATAATTTTGGACAAAAATACTTTAAAAAAAGCTACAGTCCCGTTCAAAAGGAAATGTCCGCAGATTAAAAAGAGTGGCAAACTGAGTTCTATAGATTTAATGATAAATATCATAAAAAAGGGGGGTGAGGGGGTGGTTAGTAAGCCAAAGATTTTAAAAGAGCGAGAATGACCTTTTCCAGAAAAATATAATTATTATTTAACGAGACTGTGAGTGTTTTTTTATTGGTGAGGCCAAACATCCCATGGCCCTCGGGAATCGAACCCAGGATCTCCGCCTTTCCGGGGCATAGGCGTGCTATCCATTGCACCAGGCCACCGGACTCTCGACCTGCACCAACAAAACTCACTTCCCCTGTGCAGTTAGTCTTGCAAGTCACTAACTAGTAACGAAAACGTGAAAAACTTTAAAGAAAAATTTGCCACTTGTGCGCCGCTTGTTAAACCAGTAGAGGGACAGACATCTGGATCTGCTCTAACACACTACTGTAAGCAGCAAAGCCCAGAGGGCAGCGGGGTTAAGTTATAGCTAAATATTTTTTGAGATCTATATATTTGAATAAGATAATAGTATTCAAAATACCCCGATTCGGATGTTTGGCCTCACCAATAAAAAACACTCACAGTCTCGTTAAATATATCTATGACTTGTTTAGTCCGAATCGGGGTATTTTGAATACTTATTTTGAATCTTATTCAAATATATAGATCTCGAAAAATATTCAGCTGTAATTATTATTTGTGATATGAAATGATATATTGAAAAAATTTGATTGTCAGGACTCACAGAGTGCAGAATGTAAAGTGTGAAATGCGCTGAGATGGCGATCCTCCAGCGAGAAGAGAGAAGTCAATATTATTGGAAAAATAAAGTGATTCAAATATTAAGCTCACTAAATAGGAACTCTAAATAAAGTTGAGTTCATCTGGCTGCATTAAAGACAAGAAGCCTCTGCCAAGGAATTCTGAAATTCAAAAAAGAAAAAAATTAATCTCTATAATCTAATAAAAAGAGCTAGTTAAAAAAAATTAGTATTAATTAGTGATTACTGAATTGATATTCGATAATATCAACTCAATATACAGATATATATATATATATATCCATACTCAATAAACTATATCTCATTTATACATTCATTTAATCTAAAGTTTCCAAAAAAATAAATTAACCTAAGAAAAGAACAAAAATGTATAATATTAAATATCGATATTACCTTATATATATATATATATTTTTTTGATGGTCAGATGTCATTTTGTTCTCACTCAAAGTTAAACCACCTCAGATGATTCATAATCAAATCTAAAATTAAATTAATATTTATTTAATATCAGAATAATAGAATAAAATTAATAGATATAATAGATACCTAATTTTATATTTTGAATAAAAAATCTCGCTGGACTTTGCATAGTCACTTCTGATTACATCTTTTTTTTTGAATGGATGCATAAGGTCCAAAGACTTATGATGACTAGTGCAGCTAGTTTGTTCCAAATAACGATAAGTCATAGGACCAAAAGAAGACTTGACATGTTCTGCTACTAGTCGTTAGCTTAGTAATGAAGGGATGATGCCCCTCTTGTGTTTCGGGCATATCATTGGGTGAAATGATATATTTTAGTTCGGCTGAAGATCTTTTTACTACTAGTTAGTCATTTTCCAAAGTTGAGAACCATCAGTCGAGACATGACTGAAATTTAAAAGAAAATACAGTATTATAATAATTTATTGTTAAATTTTGTTCATTTATATTTCATACTGACGAGGGAGACAAAAGTCATCCATAGAAAATTCTTTCTTTTCTAATATTATTTAATTTTCTTTTAATTCATTCTGATATTAATTACGTATATAATGAATGTCATATTCTCTTTTAGAAGAGCAGTCAACCTGGAGTAGATCTGGGTAAGTAATCTAAGTAAAGTAATAATTAATTTAATGAAATGGTCTAAACAAATATGTATAATATACATTATCTATTTTTAAAGTTTCATATTCAAGTGAAGATTATTAACTAATTACGAAATAAGCTTTCTTTCAAATCATCTAAAAATAATAATGTGAAAATAAGTTTTTTTTAAAGATTTATACAGCTCCTAGAAGGCCAATATTAAATCATGTGA
This sequence comes from Euborellia annulipes, assembly GCA_023213315.1. Taxonomy (NCBI): domain Eukaryota; kingdom Metazoa; phylum Arthropoda; class Insecta; order Dermaptera; family Anisolabididae; genus Euborellia; species Euborellia annulipes. The sequence continues at coordinate 3,333 of JAKCPI010030907.1, forward strand.
TTATTTCAATGTTAAAAAAAAAAAAAAAAATTAATGAAAACATTTTATAGTTCAAAATTAAAAGAGAATTCAAAAAAGATTTTCATCCTCTTTTATGCAAACAATAAAATAATCACATAAGAAAATCAATGGGGTGATTACTTACATTTGAAAATAAATGTTTGTTACTTTCTTGTTCTTAAAACTGTATAAACCATATAGATTAGTATAAAAAAAAGTCCACACAAAAAATAAATTTAGTTGATTTGGTATTTTTTAATTATAATCAAACTCCTCTCCTAGACTGATAAGAAAAAGAGATATTTGAGTAAGAGGCTCAGAAGAAAATAAAACATTTAACTGTTTGTTATTTTAAGCTTAAGAATAAAATAAAATTTAAAGAGAAATTTAAACCCTTGGCCCATCTTGCTATCTACACCCAACAGTTTCTAATTATCTTTCTAATAATAATTAGTATTAGTGAAAAAATAGAGCAAATAAAATAAAATAAACTCACAAAGAAACAAGATGAAATGAGGGTGAATTAACCAGGATTGAGGACGTTAAGTTGCATCTTGGAGACATTTCAAATAGTAATTTCGAATTGAATTACCTTGAAAAAAACGTTGAGATACGAGAAGAGAGAGTGGAGCAGCCGGCTGCCTGTACGCTTTATTCCCTGACGGAGAGGTTCAATTCAAAGGGTGAAATTATATTTGAAGCAAGTAGCAGATGCAGTTTCCCTGTTGCAAATGGACTTCCAAGATTTTGGTGGATCCTTCTGTTTGGTTCCTTTTGCATTAGCTGTAATAAAAAATAAATATAAATATTAACATTCATCTCAAAAATAAATAAATTTAAAGACCTTTCAATATTTAAAGATAAAATAATGCATTCATGTCAAAAATTCGTTGTGGAGATTTTGATCGAAATATATTTTGAGATTAGCCGAGTCGAAAAAAGTGGGCCAATATTAATTTTAACTAAATAAATGAATTTGAACAAATTTTCATTGAAAATACTTCTTCTTGGAAAAACTTTTCTTTTTAAAGTCAATTTTTTGTGGTTAATTAATATTTCTCATCTAAACAAAAGCCATTTTATCAGATTGATACACACAGCGCTGTTTACAAAACTCAGGTGGCCAAGTTTGGAACTAACGCTATGAAGGCATTGAACTCTCAGACTAGCTATGACCTTGAACTTGGCTTTAACAGCTGATAAGCTGGTGTGAGTGGTCGCACAGCACACAATTTTCTATTGCCTTCGGTATTCGAAGGCTGTGCTTATCACACACGATTTTTTGTGTCAACATATATTTGGTTTCCGACAGTACGGTACAGGATGTAAAATTTATAAACATGGGAAAATATATTTTGTTACTTCATAAGATTTCAAGAGCATGTGGTCAATAAGATTCAAGTATAATAAAGACTATTTAAGTGGTTTAAAATGGTTTTAATACTCCCTTACTAGTATAATATAAAAAGCATTTTTCTTGTTTTTCCATTTACCAGGGGTGAGCAACGAGCCAATTTAAATTTTAAAATTTTTTGGTGGGCCGCACACTTATTAATAATTTACAAAACTTTATTTATAATAAAATTTTCCCGCCATGCGCGCTGGGTCCATGCGCCAAATCTGGCGGCTGATTTCTAGCAGCCAAGTCTGGCGGCTGATGTCTAGCAGCCAAGTCTGGCGGCTGATGCCTAGCAGCCAAGTCTGGCAGCTGATGCCTAGCAGCCAAGTCTGGCGGCTGATGTCTAGCAGCCAAGTCTTGCAGCTGATGCCTAGCAGCCAAGTCTGGCGGCTGATGTCTAGCAGCCAAGTCTTGCAGCTGATGCCTAGCAGCCAAGTCTGGCGGCTGATGTCTAGCAGCCAAGTCTTGCAGCTGATGCCTAGCAGCCAAGTCTGGCGGCTGATTTCTAGCAGCCAAGTCTGGCGGCTGATGTCTAGCAGCCAAGTCTGGGAGCTGCTGATGTCCGTTGCGAAGCCGTTGTTTTGAGTTATTTAAAGTTTATTCGGATGCATGAAGGGATTTATCTGTAAACCATTCTCTCCATTTTAAAGACCCAGAAACTGGCGTTCATACTGAAGGAACTTGGAGCGCCATAAAAAAAATTTTACCAACTAGGCGACTCGTTAGATTCGTATTTGTACGAATATATGTGGCGCAGGGTAAACAAAAATTGTAGAGATTTGAAAAGAAAATTTCTTGAAGATCTTGCCCACATAAAGATAGGGAACGAGGAGACAAGAAATATAACGATTATATAATATATATAATAATTTTAAACCACTGTAGATTCCGAACGGCTGGCTAATCAGATCAGACTAAATGTGATGTCATTTTGGGCAGAAAGAAAACCTCTAATAGAATAATTTAAAAAATCTCGAGTAACTAACAAACTCCAAAATTATTAAAAAATTATTTTATTCACAAAACTCACTTTTTAAGCAAAAGTCGCCCTTAATGGATAAAAGTTTGGCCACACCTGTCATATATTGTTACTATGAAAATGTATGAACGTATTTGTTAATGAGAACAAAGTACGATTAAAAAAATCACTTTTATAATTATTTTTTAATAATCGTTTATCTGAATGAATGGAGGTAAAAATCCTAATTTAAATTAAATAATCAAATAAAAAATAAAATTCAGCGGGTATTATAACTTAAGCAGTTTGTTTTTTCCAATATTAAATTAATTAAAATTTGGAATATATGAACGTAATTTTTCATTTCCATCCCTCTTAGAATTTTTAATCATTAATTAGAAATACTTTTCCACGTTCCCAGATAGAATGAGAAGTTGTAAGAAGAAATTTGTAAATATTTTATTGTTAATTAAAGCAAATAATTTTGTACCCAAATACTTTAAAAAAAGCTACAGTCCCGTTCAAAAGGAAATGTCCGCAGATTAAAATGAGAGGCAGACTGAGTTCTATAGATTTAATGATAAATATCATAAAAAAGGGGGAGGGGGTGGTTAGTAAGCCAAAGATTTTAAAAGAGCGAAATGACCTTTTCCAGAAAAATGTTTATTATTATTATTTGTGATATGAAATGATATATTGACAAAATTTGATTGTCAGGACTTACATAGTGCAGAATGTATAGTGCGAAATGCGCTGAGATCGGGATCCTCCAGCGAGAAGGGAGAAGTCAATCACTAGCAATAACCACCTCTGTAAAAGATAAAAATTATTATTTTTTCTTACTAAATATATTAATATGTTTGTGTGTAGAAAGAGAGAATTTAAAAAATATTGACAAACGATTTTTTTACTTATTTTAAGGAAAAATAATAATATAGTAGAACCTCGCTTAACGAGTAATTCGCATAACGAGCAAAACAAATTGTAAAATAATGACGCGCTTAACGAGCGACGTTTCGCATAACGAGTACAAAACACAGACTTCGTAAAAAAAAAGTCTGTCTAATTAGCTTATAATTTGGGCTTTTATATTTGATATTTGTGCATTTTTAAATTTAGTGATTACAATTTACAAAAAAAAAAATTAAATTATAAATTTAATGTTATTATATTAAGGTATTTTTATTAAAAACTATCAAATTTTCCATTATTAATAATGAATTATATATTAGGATGATGAACTAAACTCTAAACCACAAATATCGACCTTCTGGTTCCGGTTCCAGTAGCATTGTAGTGTCGCTTGTGATCGCACATTTTCTCAAACTTGTGTTATATTGTGTTATATGATTCACTCTCCTCAACAATAAGTAACTTTTCTTTGAAGAATCGTTCGTTATACATAACATGTTGTGACTATTTTTTCGACATGCAACGCATTATCGTATTTTACATTACTTTATATGAGAAAAATAGTTTGGCATAAGGAGGGTTTCGCTTTACGAGTTTGATTCTGGAACGAATTATGCTCGTTAAGCGAGGTTCCACTGTATTTTAATTGAAATGGGAAATGTAGATCCCCTTACCACCTTATGGTTTCATTATTAAAAATAATAGATAATTTTATAAATTAGAAAATATAACAATAAAATGTTAATCCTTAATGAAAATGGAATATGGAAATTATAAATACCTTTTAATTAAGAGTTGAGGGGTGTGAGATGTTTTATTTTCACTAATAGAATCGCAATGGAAGAAAAGCAGAGAGATGAGTTCAATCGACTGGCTTCTTGCTCGACGTGAATGCAACTAAAAGACTTGCTTCAGCTCACAATTACAAAAAAAGTTTTTAAAAATAATTTCCAATTGCTTAGGTCCTGTTTCTTTGATAATGATGATGACGAATATGGATGCTTTTTTTTCCTTCTGAAACAAAAAAATATTTATTTATTATTTTTTATATTAAAAATTGTTCATATGTAATTATTAATATATGAATTCAAACATTTAATAATAAAGTTGAAATAAAAAATAAAAGATTTGTTTTATTCAATCAAACCTTTTAAAATATATTATTTAAGAAATGTTGAAAAAATATTTTTAATTAAACAACGAGATGAAAAGATCTTAAATAGAGTTTTAGGGCAGGGGGGGAGTCAAATACTCTGGGCCCACCAATGAACGAAATAATTCAAACAAAGGCTAACATAAAAATTTGCAACTAAAAAAAAATAAAATTATTTTTTTATTTGCAAACCTTTGGGGCAAATTAAATATATTTAGTAAGCACTCACTGTTTGTTGATGACGATAGAGTTGAATCGCATAGGCTTACTGAGTTTGTGATCAGATGTTTAAGTCCTGAAACAAAGAAATATTTATTTATTAGGTACTTTCTATCTTTTTAAGATATAATTTAAATATTTAATAAAGTTTAAAGTTTTTTTTTTTTTAAATAATTGTTTTATTTATTCAGAAATTCCTTTAATTATTAAAGAAAATTACTTAAGTTAAGGGATTCACTAAATCTTTTATTAGGAAACTCTTAATAAAAAGTGAATAATATCTAATATCTTATAAATTGAATATTATTTAAAGTGATTATATAAAAGTAAATTGATTTAAATAAATAGCTTTGTTGTTTTTTTGTTTAAATAAATTTAAGACCTGAAGCAATTCAATATATAATACTGTATTAATATTTATGTTTCAAATAAAAGCATGGTTTCCCTGTTCTGGACTGTTAGATTCAAATTTATCAATAAATATATTTAGTACTCACCCTTGGATAATGATGATGGAGTTGAATTACATGCTCGTTTTACTCTGGGATGTTTTATTCTGAAACAAAAAAATTTTAATTAAAAGAGAGAAATAATTTTTATACCTTGATCACTCTTAGTACCAAAGCTTGGTTCAATAACTTTAATGGTTATTAATTAATTTTGCTATTTAAATAAAATATTTTTTTAATTAAATGCAGGAAAATAAAATTTTAATTAGTCACTAAGGCAGAGGCTATTTCAATAAGGCCTAGCGTGCGATTCCCCTTATTATTATTTATTTAAATTATTAATTATATAGATGATTAAGGTCCATAAGACTAAGTATAAATTTCAAGAACAAAGATAATTTTGATATCTGTCTCACCCCACCCCCTTACCCTACCTTCAGGGTGACCCCGAGGAATCAGCGTATGGAATATCTCCCGGTAGCCATAGGTGCAATAAATATTAAAAATACACAAATAAATAATCTCAGTAGCCTTGAGAGGGATTTTTGCCGGCCCTTTTGGTTCGCGAATATATGAAATATATATAGAGAAAAAGTATTGCGAATGGCAATCGCAATTTGCGATCATGTAAAAATTGCTGTCGAGATTTTGATGGATAAATAGGTTTTGAAGTCCCCTGAATTCAAAAAAGTGGGCCCCGCAAATTGGTCTGAATGTGTGTGTCTGTGTGGGAATTTTCAAGCATGAAGGAAATGAGCTATGAGCTTGATATTTTATATATAAGTCAGGCACGCCCCAAGAATTAATATTTTTTCTATTTTAATTATAAGGGGAGAAATTCACTCGCTAACATTGTCCTGGTTGAATGACTTTATTAGAGAGTTTGTTCACGGCGTTGACGGGGAAATCATATATTGTTTACTAATAACATTTATTTTGATATTTTAATAGGAGAATTAAATTTAAGTAGACAAGGTTTTTTGTTTCAATGATATATTAATTTAATATTAACACTTTATGCGCATTTCGACACCATATGTGTCATCTTCATAAAGTGTTAATATCAAATTAATATATCATTGAAATAAAAAACCTTGTGTACTTAAATTTAATTCTACTATTAAAGCATAATGTTTCAACTAGAGCCAACGGTTACCAGTTTAAAATTAATTTATTTTGATAGTTCAATTGTCATTAAAACATAGGTGATTTTCACATTAATGCAATGGTCGTTTTAACTTTTTGAAAAATAATTATTTTGGTGTTCTTGAAGAAGCCTATGCAGCCCTAGTCGAGTAACGAATAAAATATTGAAACAACTTTCACAAATTGTTTGATTTAATAAAAATTATTAAATCAACTTGTAGGTATTTAATAATTTTTTAATCTAATGAACGCGATTCCCGCAATTGCGATGCCCAACCCGCAAGGCTTTGTACAATTTTTTTAAATTATAAACGCTGTGTGTAGGGATGAAACGATACCACTAAGGTATCGTACTTTTACTCGATACCGGTATCGGTCGCAAAGTATCGACTACCTACTCAGTATCGATTGAAAAGTATCGATACTTACTCGTATCGGTCAATTTTTTCGTACAATTAAAGATAAGCAAAAACAGCAGTAAGTTCTGATATAACTTTGCAGCCAGGAGATTAAATAACTATTTGCTGACGTTTCGGTCACCAATCACGGCCTTCATCATCGGAGACCTCAGAATAGCAAGTACCGGTAGATGATAATATTTTTGTACATATCAAAGTAAAAAGAAATTGTATATTTTTAATTGCAATGAATATTAAAATACCTAAAATCGTGTATAATTGACAATATTTGCCCTGATGAAGGTCGTGATTGGAGTCCGAAACGTCGGCAAATAGGAATTATAATAAATAAAAAATTTTCATTTAATCTCCTGGCTGCAAAGTCCCTGCGAATCTTAATTAAATCTCCACAGGCATAAAACATCAAATTCTTGAAAAAAAAAAAAAAAAAAAAAAACAACGACGACTAACGTAAGAAAAAATTCAGTTCTAGCGGTACTATCTAAAAATAATAATTTTTCAACAATTGTTAAACACTCCTATAATAAAAATTAAAATTCAGCGGTACAAACTATTCCACTTATTTCTATTGTAAACAAGAACAAATCGTCGTAAATGTTCTTCCGACCTAACTAATCATTGCGTACGAGGACCGAGTATCGATACGAGTATTTTTGACCGATACTTACTTGGTACTCGATTCCAAAGTATCGATTCCAAAAGTACTTGGTATCGAAAGAAAAGTATCGAGTAAGTACTTGTATTTACTCGTATCGTTTCATCCCTAGCTGTGTGTGCAGACACTGGGATAATAATCCAAGAATTCAAAATATTTATAAGAAATAATTAATTTTCGAAAGTAAGTTAAAACGAACAGTGATTTATTGTTAAAAATTCATATGTCTTAATAACAATATGTTTAAATCAAAGAAACTGGTAAAGACAAAAATACAAATAAATCCCATACCAGGGGGGTAGCATTATAAAATCAAATGTGCAAATAATAAATACCTTTCAATTGGAGAGAGGTGTGTATTATTCTCGCTAATATCAGGGCAATAGAGGAGAGGCACTTTTCGGAGATGTGAGCTCAGCCTGGCTTCTGCCTCGAGCTGAATGCAACTAAAGGGCTTTGCTTTCTTCTATCAGGTGACAATTATAAAATTTGCGTATGAATTGATTCTTTGCTAATGATGAAGACGCACTTGTATGATTTTTTCCAAAGATCTCTCTTCTGAAACAAAGAAATATTTAATTATTAGTTCCTATCTTATTGTATTATCTTAAATATAAATTTTAAATATTTAATAAAGATTATTTATTTACTTATGGGATTCACTAACACTTTTATTAGGAAACTCTTAATAAAAAGTGAATAATATCTAATATCTTATAAATTGAATATTATTTAAAGTGATTATATAAAAAGAAGATTGGACCTTGTTTACACTAATTTCATTAATGCTAATCTCCACACGTCAGATGAGTGGCTCCTTAAGCCGGATTCGCACCATCCTCCCCTCGAGTGTTCACTAATATTACCATCGGAACATGCCAGGGATTCTAATCAGTATAATTTTGCTAAGGGTGATTATATTGGTATGTCTCAATACATAAACTCAATCAACTGGTGCTTAATGGATTTCCTATCCCTTGAGGATGCAGTACAATATTTTTATGAGACACTGTATCAAGCAATCGCAGAGTTCGTGCCTGTCAGTCGTAACAGCGTCTCCGATAGGTTTCCTAAGTGGTTTACACCTAAATTGAGATATCTCGTTGGTGAGAAAAGAAAGGCTCATGCACGATATAAATCTTCCCAAAGATATACTGACTATCAGGAATTTACCCATCTCAGAAGCAGATGTAAGCAGCTTTCCAGTCTCAGCCACAAGAAACATATAGATGCTGTCCAGAGCAGTGTGATGCATGACCCGAAGTCATTCTGGGGGTACGTAAATTCATTGCGATCGAATGGCTCGCTGCCAGACCAGATGCATTACAATGGGGAGTCGAGTAGCAATGGGTGCGAAATAGCCAACTTTTTCGCGGATTATTTTTCCTTTGTCTATGTGAAGCAAAATTTTGTGGATGAAGCTGGCTCTGGGTGTGATTTCTCTGTGAACCTACTAAAGCACAAGATTTCCAGCGAAGTGCTCATGAAGAAGCTCGAGGGTCTTGTTTGTGGCAAGGGATATGGCCCAGATAATATACCCCCGAGACTGGTTAAGATGTGTTCAGAGGCACTATGTTTGCCTCTTCTTATTTTATTCAACAAATCGCTGGCACTCGGTCTGTTCCCGAACGTATGGAAATTGGGGTATGTAATTCCCATTTACAAAAGCCAGGGTGACAAATCTGACGTCATCAAGTATAGACCAATCACCATCTTGTCCACGATCCCCAAACTCTTTGAGAGTCTTGTTTTGGATCTGCTTGCGCCGGCCTTTAAGAATATTATTATGCCACAGCAGCATGGCTTTGTAACGGGAAGATCTACAACAAATTTATTACTCTATCAAGAATATATTAACAATTCCAAGCTAAGGGTTGTCAGGTGGACTCGGTGTATTGCGATTTATCGAAGGCATTTGATAAAGTCTGCCATTCTCTCTTGTTGAGTAAACTGGACAGGCTGGGGCTCGGTGGTAGTCTGCTGTCTTGGAATCAGAGACTCAAAGTGCGCATCGAGGATAACTTCTCGGAGGACTTTTTCCCTTGCTCTGGAGTTCCCCAGGGGTCGCATCTGGGCCCCCTGTTCTTTGTGATCTTCATTAATGACCTTGCTGGTTGCCTTCATGGCGTGGATTATCTGTTTTTTTGCTGATGACATTAAGATCTTCAAAACAGTGGAGTCTTTGGAGGATTGTGAGTCGATCCAGAACAACTTGGATTGCCTCGATGTTTGGTTGCGCAGAAACTACCTGGAGGCCAATGTTGACAAATGTAACATCATTAGATTCCGCAGGGCCTCATCCTTGGTTGCCTTTGACTACAGAATTGGCAATAAACCAGTCAAGACTGTGTCAGTGGTCAGGGATCTCGATGTCTATTTCGATAAGCGGCTTAACTTTCGTTATCACGTTGAGAGAATAACGAGGGAGGCAACTGTGACATTGGGTTTTGTATGTCGCAACACCAGAGCTTTTAACAACAACTTTGCACTGAAATCTCTATACTGTGGTCTGGTGAGGTCGAAACTCGAGTAAAACTCGGTCATTTGGTCGCCCTTCTATGCTGGTCAATCCTCCTGTCTACAATCAGTGGAAAAAAAATTCTTGCGATATGTAAGGTATAAGCAGGGAGCAGAGTGGACGGGATATGATTATGATAGAGTGCTGGCACTATTGAGCATGAGGTCTCTTGGCGATAGACGGATAGTGGCCGATCTTGTCACGCTCAAAAAGATACTAACAACCTATGACTGCTCCGAGTTGCTCTCTATGATTGGCATAAGAGTGCCCACCTACAGAACCAGAAATAGAGGCATCTTTTACGAGGACATCTGCAGGAGAAACTAATCATACAATTCTCCATTGGCAAGGCTCCACAGACTGGGGAATGAGTTCGAGTATCAGCTGGACATGTTTGCGTCATCCTTGCATCAGGTCAAATCCGTCATGATGTCTTAATAGAAGGGAACTGGCTTTGTTTTGTTTTTAATCCAAATTTAAATTTTAAATTTCAAATTTGACTTTTTTGGCTTTGTTATTGATGTAAAAAATATATATTTTGTAAATTGGGCTCGGCCCGTGAAATTGACTTAAATAAATAAATAAAAAGTAAATTGATTTAAATAAATAGCTATTGTTGTTTTTTTGTTTAATTAAATTTAAGACCTGAAGCAATTCAATATATAATACTGTATTAATATTTATGTTTCAAATAAAAGCATGGTTTCCCTGTTCTGGACTGTTAGATTCAAATTTATCAATAAATATATTTAGTACTCACCCTTGGATAATGATGATGGAGTTGAAGTGCATGCTGCATTTACTCTGGGATGTTAAAACATTCTTTCGCAGGTCCTGAAACAAAAAAATATTTATTTATTAAATACTTTCTATTTGTATGAGATGTAATTTAAATAATAAAGTTTATTTTTTTATATAATTGTTTTATTTATCCAAAAAATTCATTTAATTATTTTTTTAAAAATTAGAAAATTATTTAAGTTAATTCAGGGATGAGAATTCGTTGTTTATTTATTTATACAGTACAGTGATCATTTTAAGCGGGCACATTTCATAAGATCTATCTATAGCTTTCTTTGTTCTCCAACATTTATAAGTTATTTGAATATAAAAATTAATTTGTCTCCCTTCCTCTAAATATATAAATAATATAATAAATAAGTAAAATATAGAATGGGGAGGGGGAGGGTTAAATAAAATAAAATTCATCAATATAGATCAATTACAACCCCACTAACCCCACAATAAACCACCCTCATGACTACATTAGAAAACTGGCCAAAGAAGAAAATTATTGAATAATGACTGAAGAACGAAATTTTATATTAAAAAAGTAAAAAGAATTAATATTTGTTCTATTTTTATATTTTAATTATAAGGGAAGAAATTCACTCGCTAACAGGGGCGTATATAAGGGGGCCGAGGGGACCCGGGCCCACACCCAGAGATTTTTCAAATCTATATACATATCCAATATCTATATTTTTGTTTGAAAAAGTGAGTTCCATAAATAAAAAAAAATATGAAATATATATATATATATAGGCCTATAAGCATTTCTTTAATAAAACTTTTGATTTTGAGAGGATTTCTTTTTTTATTTCATGTTAATTACACTTAGGAATTTGAATTTTTTTTAAATTTAAGGTCTTTTTCGCATCTATGGCCATTTAGACCCCTATTTATTAAAATTGGCAGTCAATTCAATTAAATCATGTATTTAATAAGTACTTACATGTGATTTTTTATTGTTTCCTCAGACCAGATCAGAGAAAGAGTTTCGGAATCACACCACATCTCTAAGTATGGAAATAATTAACTCGTTCACTCAGCATATAAATATGATGTCGTTGAAAGTATGCTGTTATGTTCTGCCGCATGTCATCAATCTTCCCTGAAACAAACAAATCAAATTTAATAATTATTCAATATAACTTAGCACCATACAGAAACTATTAAAAATGTTTGAACGTTTCTAATTCATTTTTTTATACCTATTGTAATTAATGAATAAACTTTAGTAAAAATATAAACCAATGAGTTTTTTATTTCTCCATTACCAAATCCTTACTATAACTATTTTAAAATTCCTATTTAATGCAGATAGCCACCACCTTTAATTATTTATAAGATTTGTAAACTAAAAGGAAATTGTCTTGATAAATTCTCAATTAAAATTGTTTTAAAATTCACATCCTCATTTAATTAAATTTCTTAGCACAGGAGGATCAATTCAAGACTTAAAATAAAATAATTAATACAAATTTGTTATATAATAAATAAAAATATCAATTTTACAAATTCACTCCCCCTAAATAGAAAAGAAAATAATCCTGTTCGAGAAGAAAATAAAGGTAAGTAAAGACTAACTAATTTGTTTTAAGTAAATCTAAAATTAATAAATGCAAGAAATAAAAATACTCACAAAATATTCTTAAATAGGTCTAGGTCTTTTAACCCTTGGGTTTTGAGTTGGAACTCAAAGATTCTTTCTGCATCCGGAGAGGAATATTTGTATTTAATTTTATAATAAAAATGTGGACATGTAGAGAGAACAAGAGAAGAGAGTGGATCCAGGAATTGATAAGCTCCTAAAGAAATTTAAGAATATTCTATCTTAAAAAAAAAATAAAATAAATTCCTGAGTTCCCCAAACCTGATTAAGGGAATTAACATTTATTATTATTAATCCTAGAAACCGTTCAAAAATGAGCCTGTATTATTTTTTATAACCGTGAGAGGGGAGTTTTTTTAATTATAAATTGAATACTCACAAAATCAGACGTCTTCACATTGTTGACAAATGCTGCTCCCTTTTTTCATGATATATATAATCTTGTTTTATCGGCTTGGTTTTTTGACAATTAACTTCATATGATTCCTCTAGAAAATGATTCATTAATTATCGCAAAGTTTTCACTCTTCATCTTAATAATTTTCCGACCACTGCGTTGTGCCTTATGAGCCTGAAAAGAAGAAAGAAATATATTTAAAAAAGGAAGTTTTTTAACCAATCTGAATATAAAAAAGAAATAAATAGGGGGGGGGGTCGTGAGATATTGACTTGGTTTCCAAGGGAGCCACGACTTCAAAAGGTAAAAAAGCACTGATCTAGATGACAACAACTAATTCTTGTTCTGTCCTCGCCTTATTCCCGCTATGCGGGGTAGGCGGACCTCAATATTTCTTTCCAGCCCTATCAGAGGTAGGGTTGAAACTAAAAAAAAAAAAAAAAAAAATAAATAAATAATTATTACATAATTTTCACACAAAAAAAGGGATTCAAATTTCAATAAAAAAGAATAGAGCTAGAAAAAAATCGCAAGGGAATATAAATATTAAATATTTGAAAAAATACATTGATATAAAAAAAGATGAAGGAAATTTTATATTTTAAATAAAAAAAAAAATCGAGTAGATGTGGGCTATACAAATTTTTCCTTTTTTTGTGAAATTATACAAATATTGTAAGTAAGATCTTTTAAATATCCTGAATATTAGTTCCGTTCTACTTATCAAATGAAAGAAGAATAGAGAAAATTTTAGTCAACATGAAAGAAAATAAATAAAAATAATTTTCTCTTTTGATTGTGTTTATTTAACAGAAAATTGAGTGTCAGGTGTTCAGAAATGTCCAGAATCATATCGTGATCAATTATTATTTTAAAAATCCATGAATGTTTTTAATAAGTTTCATGACCATAATATGATTTTATACATTCATGTTCATTTGACACTCAGTTTTTTGTTGCTTCAAATTGCAATTTTTCTCCTTTCTTCTCCCATTCAATGAAATATAAAATTTGCATAAACTCACCAGTTAATTAGAAGGCAAGGAACGTTGCAGGGATGCATGTTGACAAATTAGAAGTGAGATGAAATTCTAAAAATAAGAAAAAAAATTATTATTAAATTGAAAAAATAAATGCATGTTTGTTTAAAGACATTGCAACACATACAGTATACAACAATTTTCAGTAATAAAAATAATATCTATTATGAGATTAATTAAAAGAAAGAAAGCAAAGAAATTAAGGAGAAAGAGATGATCTTACCTTGATTTTAATCGTGTCAATTCCAAATCCAAAACTTTTGAGAAAAGAAAAAGCAAAAATTCCTCTTATTTTCTATTGGAAGCTATTACTCCATTCTCTCATCATGTTTTCTTTTTAGGATAGAGAAATCTGTAATTTCATTTAATTGTATTAAATCAAAAACAAAGATAAATATTCAACTGAAATTACTTTATATATATATTTAATGATAGGATGTCATTTTGTTCTCACTTAAGGCTTATTCACCTCAGATCATTGTATCTAAAATCAAAGTAATATTTGTTTAATATTAGAATAAAAATAAATAGATATTATAGATACCTAATTTATATATTTTGTATAAAAAATTCCACTGAAGTTTTAACAAATCAAATGATCCGTAGTCACTTATGGTTACATCTGCATTTTCCTTTTCGGAAATGGAGGGCCTATCATTTTTTGATCTTCATTTTAGAGATAAATAATCATGTCTAAAAAATTATCTTGTTTTGGTCTCCACTATCTATTATTATTATTATTCAAATTATTATAAGAATTTTACTTTTAATTCATTCCTACATTATATATATAATAAATGTCATGTTCTCCTTCAGAATAGCAGTCAATCAAGTAGTTGAGATGTCCCTTCGCAAATCTAAAATTCAAATAATAATTAATTAAATGAAATATAGAATATGGCCAAAACAGATAAACATTACCTGAGTTTAAAAATTTTTTTTTGCATTCATCCTCTTCATTTTTAGGGGCAAGAACATTAACTATTTACGAAATAAGCTGTCTTTCAAATCATCTAAAAATAAAATGAGCATGAGTTTTTTCAAGATTTATAAAGTCCCGAAAGGGGCGATATTTAAGCATTTCTCATGTGATTATTTTTCATTCTTCTTTAGAAAGAAACAGTAATGAAAACTTTTTGTATTTAAAAAGTAGACGAGAATTCTTCATTTATAAAAACAATGAAATGATCACATGAGCAAACGAATGGGGTAATTACTTACATTTGAAAATATAATCTTGATGTTTGTTAATTTCTTGTTCTTAAATTCTCCAAAATTCAGTCCCTTTTCGTGTTGTAGATTTGAAAAATCTAAAAAACAAAAAAAAAATTTTTGTGTAGATTTTAGATAATTTTCAAATAAACCAATTTATAATTTATATATATATATATATATATTATATTTATAATAATTATAAAAAATATGTTAATTTACAATCTCCACTCATTTTGCAATTTTTTAATATATATATATATAATGGAAAATAAAATTTATATCATATTATTATCATCTTTGGGAAAGATACTTCTATTTAGGTATTAAATATATTAGATGAGCATTTATATTCTTTCTTTTGGCTTGAAATTTAAATAAAAAATGAAAAATGAAGAAAATAGAAAATAAAATGGTAAATGGAAATGAATGATATTGAAAAAGCAAGAGATGGTAAAAATAATTAATAAAAATTTAAAAAGATCTGGTGTGACTGGCGCACAGCACACAACTTTCTCTTACCTTCGGTAATCGAAAGTTGTGTTCTGTACTTGTCTCACCAGATTTTTTGTGTCGACATGTGTTTAGTTTCCGACAGTACAGTATATTCGATTTTCAGATGTAAAATTTATAAGTATAGGGGAAATATTTATATTTTGTTACCATGGCAACCATTTCTCCTATCCTTCCCTATGAAATACAAGAGTAAAGTGGTCTTCAGAAGATTTCAATCGCAAAATGAGAATATACATTTTAAAGAGCATCTAAAAAATGATTGATTTTTGAATTTAAAAAAAATCGTTGGAGCAAATTTTGAGAAAATCGAAAAAAACTGAAAAAGGGCATCAGTAAAGTACTAGTACTCTTTGGCCGATTTTGATTAAAAGCTTATTTTTCCGGTCCAGGAGGATGTTTAACTTAAATATAAAATTTCAGCCTCATAGCTCAATTCCTTCATGCTTAAAATTGAACACAGACACACCCACACACACACCCACACACACCCACACACACACAGACAGACCATGTCGCGAAAACCACTTTTTTGGATTCAGGGGACCTCAAAACGTGAAGATCCATCAAAATCTCGACATCGAATTTTTGACATGAATCCAATACTTTCTCTCTATATATATATTACATATATACATAGGTAAGAGAAAGTAAAAATCAATGTCATGCAATCTGAAACCGAGGAGAATCTTAAATTCAAAGTACAAATTTAAAATAAATAATTAAAAGAAAATAAAAGATAAATTATTATAATCGATTAATGTGAAGGGAATGCAATTATTTTACAAGATGATGAAAATAATAAAAAACTATTAAAATTTATAATTTAATTAATCACTTAAACCATTTTTAATGTGTTAATAAAATCAGAAATAGTTTTAAAAAGGCAAAAATATGAATTAAATATGAAAATAAAAGAGAATCATAACCTAAAGAGAGCTAATGACATTCAACGATAATTTTTAATGGAAACTTAATTTGAATTTGAATTTTCAATAGAAAATCTTTAATTAAAAGAAAAAAGAATGAAAGAAACACAAAATTAATAATAAATACCTTTTAATATTAAAATAATCGAAAGATGAAGTGGCAAGTAGCACTCATGAGAAAATACATGTATAGGCAAGTCATAAGGAGGGAAATCAGAGTCGAATTCACATATAAAAGTTGGTTCAATTACTTACTGAAATACACCTTAAAAACAATGTCTAAATAGAAAATAAAATTTTAAATATTAATTTATTTTACTTTTAAATATAATTTATTTTTTTTTAATTAAAAGATAGAAATAATTTTTATACCTTGATCACTCTTAGAGCAAAAGGTTGATTCAATAACTTGTTGATTTAATGCCTCCCTGATTTAATGGTTATTAATTAATTTTACTATTTAAATAAAATATTTTTTTAATTAAATGCAGGAAAATAAAATTTTAATTAGTCACTAAGGCAGAGGCTATTTCAATAAGTGGCCTAGCGTAAGATTCCCCTTATTATTATTTATTTAAATTATTAATTATATAGATGATTAAGGTCCATAAGACTTTAAGTATAAATTTCAAGAACAAAGATAATTTTAATATCTGTCTCACCCCACCCCCTTACCCTCCCTTCATGGTGACCCCGAGGAATCAGCGTATGGAATATCTCCCGGTAGCCGTTAGAGTGCAATAAATATTAAAAATACACAAATAAATAATCTCAGTAGCCTTGAGAGGGATTTTTGCCGGCCCTTTTGGGTCGCGAATATATGAAATATATATAGAGAGAAAGTATTGCGAATGGCAATCGCAATTTGCGATCATGTAAAAATTGATTTCGAGATTTTGATGGATAAATAGGTTTTGAAGTCCCCTGAATTCAAAAAAGTGGGCCCCGCAAATTGGTGGTCTGAATGTGTGTGTGTCTGTGTGGGAATTTTCAAGCATGAAGGAAATGAGCTACGAGGTTGATATTTTATATATAAGTCAGGCACGCCCCAAGAATTAATATTTTTTCTATTTTAATTATAAGGGGAGAAATTCACTCGCTAACATTGTCCTGGTTGAAGGTTTAGATAATTTTCAAATAAACGAATTTATAATTTATATAATATAATATGTTAATTTATAAAATATCACCCTATATATATATATATATTAGAGTGCTCCAAGTTTATTGATGGTCAAAAACAAAAATCCGAAATCAAAAAACACTACCCTCTCATTTTGTTCCTTTATTAAAGTAAAAATTACGTGAAAAATTTTAGACCGATCGGACAACGTTTACCTGGCCCGCCAGAGGGTCAAAGTTCATCGATTTCCCCTAAATTTGACTATTAACACCTGTAACTCCTAAAGGGTTGTTCCAGCAAAAAAAGTTCATCAGCAATTTTTTGAAGAGCATTAAATTTCCTAAAAAAAGTCCTTTAAACCAACGGTTTCCATGGTATGGGCAAAAAATCGAATATGGTTAAGAGGCACATCACATTGACACTAATATGAGTAATGAAATTTTTTTCGAGTTCCGAAATAATTTCATCAGATTCTTAAGTAAAATGATGTCCTGAATCCAAATATGACCTCCGTATTCCTCCACCCCATACTGTTTTCGGGGGGGGGGGGGGCCTACTTATGTTATTTCCACCACTTTTTTTTGAAACACCCTAATATATATATTTTTTCGTTAAGGGATGTTTAATGAAGGATGAGGGGGGTTGGAATATGTAGAAAATCAGTGAAAAAATTGCTAAAAAAAAAACAGAAAAAATCGATCATATTTAATGATCTTTTAATCCCTCAATATTTAATTCATGGCCCTAAAATTAACGAAAAGGGGTGGAAATAACATAAGTAGGGGGGCTCCCCCCCCGAAAACGGTATGGGGTGGGGGAAAACGGAGGTCATATTTAGATTCAGGAGGTCATTTTACTCAAGAATCTGATGAAATTATTTCGGAACTCGAAAAAAAATTACGTTACTCCTATTAGTGTTATTTGAAAATCAATGTGATGTGCCTCTTAACCATATTCGATTTTTTGCCCATACCATGAAAACCGTTGGTTTTACTAAAAAATGTTAAAAGACTTTTTTTTAAGGAAATTTAATGCTCTTCAATAAATTACTAATGAACTTTTTTTGCTGGACCAACCGTTTAGGAGTTACAGTTCCAGATGTTAATAGTCAAATTTAGGGGAAATCGATGAACTTTGACCCCCTGGCGGGTCAGGTAAACGTTGTCCGATCGGTCTAAAAATTTTCAGGTAATTTTTAGTTTAATAAAGGAACAAAATGAGAGGGTAGTGTTTTTTGATTTCCGA
The DNA here is from genome assembly GCA_023213315.1 of Euborellia annulipes. Taxonomy (NCBI): domain Eukaryota; kingdom Metazoa; phylum Arthropoda; class Insecta; order Dermaptera; family Anisolabididae; genus Euborellia; species Euborellia annulipes. Next base: position 22,015 of record JAKCPI010030907.1, read on the forward strand.
CTTAACTTTTTTGGACCACCCTAATATATAGAGATATATGATAGAAAATAAAATTTATATTATTATCATCTTTGAGAAAAATACTTCTATTTAGTTATTAAATATATTAGATCAGCATTTATATTCTTTCTATTCAACCCGCCTTCGGTGGTGGAAAAAAAAATTTAAAAAAATATTTTTTTTTTTAAAAAAAAAAAAAAAAAAAAAAAAGAAAAAAAAAAAAAAGAAAAAATTCTTTCTATTGGCTTGAAATTTAAATAAAAAATGAAAAATGAAGAAAGTAAAATGGTAAATGGAAATGAATGATATTAAAAGGGCGAAAAAGCAAGAGAAGGTAAAAATAATTAATAAAAATGGGAATCTTAAATTCAAAGTACAAATTTAAAATAAATAATTAAAAGAAAATAAAAGATAAATTATTATAATCGATTAATGTGAAGGGGATGCAATTAAATCATGTATTTAATAGGTACTTACATGTGTTTTTTTATTGTTTCCTCAGACCAGATCAGAGAAAGAGTTTCGGAATCACACCACATCTCTAAGCATGGAAATAATTAACTCTTTCACTCAGCATAAAAATATGATGTCGTTGAATGTATGCTGTTATGTTCTGCCGCATGTCATCAATCTTCCCTGAAACAAACAAATCAAATTTAATAATTATTCAATATAACTTAGCACCGTACACAAACTATTAAAAATGTGTGAACATTTCTAATTCATTTCATTCATTTTATATAGGGCCTAATTTATTTGATTGCAAAATTTCCAACCCCACTACCCCCACAATAAACCACCCTAATGACTACATTAGAAAACTGGCCAAAGAAGAAAATTATTGAATAATGACTGTCCCATTTAATGCAGATAGCCACCACCTTGAATTATTTATAAAATTTGTAAACTAAAAGGAAATTGTATTGATAAATTCTCAATTACAATTGTTTTAAAATTCACATCCTCATTTAATTAACAGGAGGATAAATTCAAGACTTAAAATAAAATAATTAATAAAAATTTGTTATATAATAAATAAAAATATCAATTTTACAAATTCACTCCCCTAAATAGAAAAGGATATGATCCTGTTCAAGAAGAAAAGAAAGGTAAGTAAAGACTAACTAATTTGTTTTAAGTAAATCTAAAATTAATAAATGCTTACTTTTCAATGATCAACTCCGATTTTACTTTTAAAATAAGAAAAATAATGATTTGAGGTGCCAAATATTTAAATTATTAAATAGATTTCTTTAATCAAAATAAAAGCAAGAAATTCAAACATAAAGCATTCATTAATTATTAGAATGAAATTTTAATATATTTTCTAAAATTATTTTTTTGTTAGTAAGAGAGAACGAATTATATATATAAAGATAAAAAATTCTCTTGTATAAAAGAAGGTAGAAGCATAGTGATGTCAAAGAAGGTAATATCTCTATTTATAACGAGAAGTTGTAAATCGAAGTTAAAATTTTAAAAAAGTAAATAATTTGGAAAATATAAAATAGAGATTGAAGATTAATGATTGATGCCGAGAAATATATCATTAAAACACCACCATGACGCTGTCTTTTCGGCAAGGATGTAGGGAGAAAAAAAAATCAAGAATTTTTATTTTTCCTCAATTGAGTTTTATTCCTAATATTTCAAGGGCACAAAGGCTCTTCTTCTTCAAAGGAAATTCATATTACACTCCGTTAACACTACAATTACAGTCAAGATTTTTTTGCATCAAGAAAGTCATTTGACCTCGATAACTTTATACAGCATTTACTCTGAAGAAGAAGAGCCTTTGTGCCTTTGAAATATTAGGAATAAAACTCAATTGGGGAAAAATAAAAAAATCTTGTTTTTGTATTTCCTCCCTACATCCTTGCCGAAAAGACAGCGTCATAGTGGTGTTTTAATTATAAAATAGAGATAATAGCTTTAGCCAAACACTTTGCATATCAATGACTTTACTAATCATTTTTCTTTATATAGGCAAATTATTAATGAAATTAAAAAAAAAAAAAATAATGTGAGAATGAAGAAAAAATAGAATTTTGAGAGGCATTAAACACAAAGTATAGAAAAAAGTCAAAAGTAGAAGATTTATTAAGTTGGTTAAGGTACTTTGGGTGATGATCTCCATTCTGCTGAGAGCTGCAACGTCTGCTTACTCGGTACGAATATCACTGAGACCTCGTTGACTGTTGTTCATTGAACAAACCTAAAATAAAAATAAAAAAAATTAATACACTTGGAAAAAAAAAATTAAAATAAGTATTTTTTCCTAATTTCAATATTGTGCAATATTACTTTATCTATTCATTTATAAAATGTCTTCTTCTTCTCTCCTCGCCTTGTTCCGCGATGCTGGGTCAGCGGACCTCACTCTTTCCTTCCAACCCTATCATATGTTTTTACGACCTTAAGAAATAGGACAGGCCGGCCCGTCGCACGGTCGGTTGAAAAGAGGAAGGAAGAGACAGATATTTAAAGAACTGAAGGACTACCTGTCCCAGCTCGGGCAGCTCGTGGTCGCCATCCACGTACCCACAAGATGTGGGCCCCTGAGCACATTCATTTATAAACTTTGTCCAAGTAAATTTTAAATTTATAAACTTTGTTAAAAGTTTATATAATAAAAAAGATGAGTTTTCTATGTCCAAAAGAAAAGACAAAAACACTAAATATCTCTAGCTGCACATAATAAGTGTTATCGATTTTTAGATGGCTTATTTAAATATTATATTTTGAATTGAAAGGAAACTCATCTCCCAAGCACAAATAAGAAAGAAGCAATAAAATTTTTTACCTTCTAAAGATTTGATTATTGGTTCATGCAATTTCAAATTCTCCTAGAGATTTCAGAGCTTACTGGAGTTCAAATTTCTCATCCGCCAGAACGTGATTCAGTTTAATCTAAAAATATCATCAATCTTTCATTAATATTGCCAATATATAAAGATAAATAAAGAAATTTTTAATATTTTTTTTTAATTCATTAGTTTTCATCTTTGCCAAAAGAATATGAATCTATTAATATTTAAACTCAAATGTGTGTATTTTAACTAGGAAAAAGAGAGAATTTGACAGAAATATATTTTTAAGTAAGAAAATATAAATTAAAATAAAATGAAATATTCAGAAATAAAATACCTTTCAACAAGTGAGGCCCTTTTCAGAGACATGACTCAACCGACTAGCTCCTGCCTCGACGTGAATGCATCTAAGGGGATTTGCTCGCTTTCGTTTATTTCATTATCTCATAATTGTTGAAAAAATTTCCATTTGCATTGGAGTTTGCTGATGATGACGTACATGGATCCTTTTTTCCTAAGATCCTTCTGAAACAAAAAAATATTTAATTATTATTTCCTAACTTATTTCGATTATCTTAAAATAAATTTTAAATATTCAATAAAAGAGGGTCAAATATTAAATTTAACTAAATAAATGAATTTGAACAAATTTTCATTGAAAACACTTAATCTTGGAAAAACTTTTGTTTTTAAAGTCAATTTTTTGTGGTTTATTAATATTTCTCATTTAAACAAAAGTCATTTAATCAGATGGATACACACAGCGCTGTTTACAAAACTCAGGTGGCCAAGTTTGGAACTAACGCTATGAAGGCATTGAACTCAGACTCGCTATGACCTTGAACTTGACTTTAACAGCTGAGAATCTGGTGTGAGTGGTCGCACAGCACACAATTTTCTATTGCCTTCGGTATTCGAAGGCTATGTTCTGTGCTTATCACACACGATTTTTTGTGTCAACATATATTTAGTTTCCGAGAGTATGGTACACTTGAATTCAAGATGTAAAATTTATATACATGGGAAAATATATTTTGTTACTAAGGATACCATTTCTTCTATCTCTTCATTCTCTTTCTAAATGTTTTTAATTATTTTATTTCATACTCATTCTTATTTATTTTTTATATATGACATTTTGTATTTTTTGACGTGACAACTCCTTACAAATCATGTGTCTATAGTGGCCTGTTAGGGAGGTATGCACGGAAAAGTTTAGTGGCTTGAATATCTCCTCTGTCTTATGTGGTATAATTATGATGAATATACGGTTAGAAAGAATGGTTTTTCAGCTAAAGATTTCACCATTTATTTTTTTCCTATCATTTTATTTTACCGCGCTGCGGTAAATTCTAATTTGAAAGTTTAAACCACTGTAGATTCCGAACGGCTAATCAGATCAGACTAAATGGGATGTCATTTGGTGCAGAAAGAAAACCTCTAATAGAATAAATAAAAAAATTCCGAGTAATTAACTCCAAAAATAGTTTTTTTCTCGAAAAACCTCATTTTTTAGGCAAAAAAATATCGAAAAATAGCCCTATATGTGCAACGCATAGCTACTTGACCATAAAAGCTACATTAAATCTAAATATAGTTTTAGAAAGAGTGGTTCAACACCCCCGGGCTTTTTTTTGATATGACGTCATTTTACAGCATGAGAGCACTCGGCGAAATTTCGTTTTTCGAAATTTTAAACCCCTGTAGATTCTGAACGACCCAGAAATTTTTCAAATCTATATACATATATAGCCAATATTTATATTTTTAACAAGACATGTGAGTGTTTTTTATTGGTGAGGCCAATCATCCCATGGCCCCCGGGAATCGAACCCAGGATCTCCGCCTTTCCGGGGCATACGCGTGCTATCCATTGCACCAGGCCACCGGACGCCTATGCCCCGGAAAGGCGGAGATCCTGGGTTCGATTCCCGGGGGCCATGGGATGTTTGGCCTCACCAATAAAAAACACCCACATGTCTTGTTGAATATATCTAAGACTTGTTTAGTCCGAATCGAGGTATTTTGAATACTATTATCTTATTCAAATATATAGATCTCGAAAAATATTTAATTTATATTTTTGTTTGAAAAAGTGAGTTCCATAAATAAAAAAATATGAAATATATTAATATACTGTATATACTGTATACATAGGCCTATAATCATATCTTTAATAAAACTTTTGATTTTGAGAGGACTTCATTTTATGAATAATCATTTCTTTTATTTCATGTTAATTACACTTAGGAATTTGAATTGAATTTTTTAAAATTTAAGGTCTTTTTTGGCATATATGGCCATTTAGACCCCTATTTATTTAAATTGGCAGTCAATTCAATTAAATCATGTATTTAATAAGTACTTACATGTGTTTTTTTTTATTGTTTCCTCAGACCAGATCAGAGACAGAGATTCTGAATCACAGCCACATCTCTCGCATGGAAATAATTAACTCTTTCACTCAGCATATAAATATGATGTCGTTGAATGTATGCTGTTATGTTCTGCCGCGTGTCATCAATCTTCCCTGAAACAAACAAATCAAATTTAATAATTATTCAAAATAACTTAGAACCGTACAGAAACTATTAAAAATGTTTGAACGTTTCTATTCATTTTTTTATACCTATTGTAATTAATGAACAAATTGTAAAAATGGATATGGAGAAAATATACACCAGCGAGTTGCTTTCCACAATTAAAATAATTTATTCTGCAAATATTTCGGAATGCCTACGCAATCCATCTTCAGTGCGTCAAATTACACTTATGTGGAGCGTGTGTTAATGATAAAATTTTTTTGTAAGTAATAAAACTTGCTTGCGTCAAACCGGTCACTGGGATAAACTATTTGTTTTGCAAAAAAGGAATTTGACCACCTGTATAAAATACTTACATGTATAGTTTTCCCTCAGTGACATGTACATTAAAAAATTCACCCTAATTGTTGAATGGCTTCTCATACAAAAAAATTTTATCATTAACACACGCTCCACATAAGTGTAATTTGACGCACTGAAGATGGATTGCGTAGGCATTCCGAAATATTTGCAGAATAAATTATTTTAATTGTGGAAAGCAACTCGCTGGTGTATATTTTCTCCATATCCATTACCTCAACGATTTGTCCCAGCAAAATTTTAACTTCTACTACGAAATTGTAAAAAAGAACGGGAGCCTTCCCGGGAACAGCAGCCAAGTTAAATAAAAAACTTTATATTTCTTAGGCGACGTTTCAGGTGCAAGTCGCACCCATCCTCAGGGCTAAGAAATATAAAGTTCTTTATTTAACCTGGCTGCTGTTCCCGGGAAGGCTCCCTCATTTCTTTCAATTTGAATATCTGCAGCCATTCAAGTCAAGAAATTCTATTAATGAATAAACTTTAGTAAAAATATAAACCAATGATTTTTTATTTCTCCATTACCAAATCCTTACTATAACTATTAAAATGAAATGATCCTGTTCAAGAAGAGAAGAAAGGTAAGTAAAGATTAACTAATTTGTTTTAAGTAAATCTTAAATTAATAAATGCTTACTTTTCAATGATCAACTCCGATTTTACTTTTAAAATAAGAAAAATAATGATTTGAGGTGCCAAATATTTAAATTATTCAATAGTTTCTTTAATCAAAATAAAAGCAAGAAATTCAAACATAAAGCAATCATTAATTATTAGAATGAAATTTTAATATATTTTCTAAAATTATTTTTTGTTAGTAAGAGAGAAAGAATTATATATATAAATATAAAAAATTCACTTCTTTAAAAGAAGGTAGAAGCATAGTGATGTCAAAGAAGGTAATATCTCTATTTATAACGAGAAGTTGTAAGTCAGTAATAGATTCTTATTTATTTCAAACAAAGGCAGAAATTGTTTTCTAAATATCTTTACGAAGAGCTTTGAAATATTAAATGAAAGTGGAGGTGTTTAAAAAAAGAGACTAAGTTTTACGGAGCTGCAACAGCTGCTGTTCAATTGACAGGCTTTTTCAGAAAATTTTAATTTCTACCTTAATAAGAATCTCAAATCATTTGGAAGACTTATTTGTGTTTTTGTTTGCAAAAAAAAATATTTAAGTTTTTTTTTTTTTTTTTTTTTAATTTGTTTTAAGGTCTTTTGGCATCTAAGGCCATTTAGACCCCAGCCCTATTTGTTTCAAATGATTGGTAGACAATCAAATGAAATAAATTTTTCCCAGCTATGAAAAGCTAATTAATATTTAGAAAATAATATAATTAAAAATATAAATAGAGATATTAGCTTAACACTTTGCATATCAATGACTTCACTAATCATTTTTCTTTATATAAGCAAATTATTAATAATGATGAAATTAAAAAAAAAAATATTAGTGAGAATAAAGGGCAGCTAGTGGTCGCCACCCACGTACCCACAAGATGTGGGCCCCTGAGCACATTCATTTATAAACATCCTTTTTGTATATTTATAAACTTTGTCCAAGTAAATTTGAAATTTATAAATATAGCCGAGTTCTTTTTTCCTTTTTGTGTTATTAAACAGTAGAGTCCCGTTAATCCGAACTAATTGGGACCGAGGGTCGTTCGGATTATCGGGAAGTTCGGATTAACCGGAATTATAGGCTTGAATTAATTAATTTTGATAATAAAGTCGTATTTATAACGTTGTAAACCGTGAAACTTGTCGGTGATATTAAACTCTAAATAAATATTTCATAATAATAATAAAATAAAGTTCCTTTAATGTCTAATTTTCATTTATATTCCTCTTAAAAAAAAAAAAAAAAATCGTACGTAAAAAAGTTCGGATTAGCGAGGTTCGGATTACCGGGACTCTACTGTATTTTAAAGAATTATTATCGTTCCGTATTAAAATATATGTCGACGTCGATTACTGAATTTTGGAAATTAGTACCAGAATCGAAGTATCCTGAATTATGTGAATCATTTTATTACACTTTAAAATTCGTGAAATCCAAACACCAATTAGTATTAACTAACTAGCATCTCAAAGAATTACTGAGAAGTGCCACCAACTATTCACCAAATTTTAAAGAATTATCAAGAGAAGTTAAATAATTGTGCATAATTTTTAATATTTAATTTCAATAAATAAATTTTGTACTTTTATTCATGTTTTCAATAAATATAATTTCTGTAAAAAAATTTTTTAATACCTTTTTTGCATACCTTTTAAATATTTATTTAATTACGGCTCGCGAAAAATTTCAAATTTTGACAAATGGCTAGGACTATCAAGGAACTTGGCCACCCCTGGTCTATAGGGTCAATATATAAAACGAGTATAGGGAGACGAGTTTTCTATATTCAAAAGAAAAGGCAAAAACACTAAATATATCATGTGTTGGTCCATGAAGTAATTATGAAGAAACATATAACCAAGTATTTATTAATTTAAATAAGCGCTTATTTAAATTAATAAATACTTGGTTAAATATTTCTTAAAATGAAATATGCAGAAAAATAAAATACCTTTCAACAAGAGAGGCACTTTTCAGAGACATGACTCAACCGACTAGCTCCTGCCTCGACGTGAATGCATCTAAGGGGATTTGCTCACTTTCCTTTCTTCCATCATCTCACAATTGTTGAAAAAATTTCTATTTGCATAGGAGTTTGCTGATGATGACGTACATGGATCCTTGAAAGGAAACTCATCTCCCAAGCACAAATAAGAAAGAAGCAATAAAATTTTTTACCTTCTAAAGATTTGATTATTGGTTCATGCAATTTCAAATTCTCCTAGAGATTTCAGAGCATACTGGAGTTCAAATTTCTCATCCGCCAGAACGTGATTCAGTTTAATCTAAAAAATATCATCAATCTTTCATTAATATTACCAATATATAAAGATAAATAAAGAAATTTTTAATAATTTTTTTTAATTCATTAGTTTTCATCTTTGCCAAAAGAATATGAATCTATTAATATTTAAACTCAAATGTGTGTATTTTAACTAGGAAAAAGAGAGAATTTGACAGAAATATATTTTTAAGTAAGAAAATATAAATTAAAATAAAATGAAATATTCAGAAATAAAATACCTTTCAACAAGTGAGGCCCTTTTCAGAGACATGACTCAACCGACTAGCTCCTGCCTCGACGTGAATGCATCTAAGGGGATTTGCTCGCTTTCGTTTATTTCATTATCTCATAATTGTTGAAAAAATTTCCATTTGCATTGGAGTTTGCTGATGATGACGTACATGGATCCTTTTTTCCTAAGATCCTTCTGAAACAAAGAAATATTTAATTATTATTTCCTAACTTATTGTATTATCTTAAGATAAATTTTAAATATTCAATAAGGATTATTTTTTTATAAAATTTTTTTCATTTAACCCTTAAACCCTTTACAAATATTCATATTAAAAATACAATATATTAGCTAATGAAATCTTATTAAATAAAATATGAAAAATTCAATTTTCATAATAGAAATAATAAAATGGATTTTTAAGTTTTTTTTTTTCAGAAATAAATATATCTATAATAAAAATAAACTTTTTTCATTTAGACGAGATTAAAAATGAAATGCAATGATTATTATAAGTGGGTCTTATTTAACGTGTCTGTTTTCCAAATTAAAATTTAGAATATTTGAAGGTAATTTTTTCCTTCCATCCCTCTTAACATTTTAAACGGGATTAATTAAAAAGAAAGAATTTAATAATATTTACTCGGTTAGAAAGAAAGAGAAGGAGATAGATCGAGTTGTTTTTGCTCTAGGGACATACCAAAAAGAAGAAAATAGATCTGAGAATTAAAATATTTTTAAAAGAGATGATTTATTTAGCCACCCTGAAAAATCACCCCCGCCCCCTGTTAAATGAATTGTTAAGGAAGTTGGGATATATTTTTTAAATTTCTAATATAGTGTAGTGAAATTTACTCTTTCCTATAGTTTATATATTATATATTATATATTGAATGAAATGACAAGTTTTTTTTAATAAAAAACAAAATCCATTGATTTTTACAGAAAATTCAATGTAAATTGTTGAAGGGGCACTAAAAAGCATAAAAATAACTAGTCAATCAAACTTCAACTCAATTCTATATTAACTGTTCTTTTCTTGATTTGAATTTTTTCCTTGATACGACTGCTGATAATTTCTTCTTCCTTCTTTTCAAATTCAAAATTTTTCTCAAGTTCCAGAGTCTGTAGCCATTAGGAGCATACCCAATCATGACACATTTCTCACCTTTACAGTCAAATTTGCTTCTCAAATGTTTTGGGATATGATTATAAACCAAACACCCAAATAATCTTAAATTCTTTATATTCGGTTTTGACCATACCAAATCTCTGCTGGCGTTGAGATGCCTTCTAAAGCTGTAGTTGAACTTCTATTTAAGACGATTGTTGCTACTCTTATTGACTCTGTCCAAAACCGTTTCGATAAACAGGATTCCATCAAGATTGTTCTTCCTTTTTTCACTAACGTTCCATTTAGCTTTTCAGCTTTTTCGTTTTGTTCTGGCGTATACCTCTCCGTATTTTCCATCTGAATCCCTTTTCCGTCACAGAATTCTCGAAATTCATTTGACATACATTCCTTTTCATTATCGCACCGTAATCTTGATATTCATTTTCCAAATTTAGCTGAAACTAAAGCTTCATATTTCTTAAAATATTTAAAGGCTTCATCTTTTGATTTCATTGAATATACTATGCTGAAATGCGAAAAATCATCTAAAAAGGTGATAAAATATTTTTCATCATGAATCGATTAGTTGCTTAATAGGACCACACACATCTCTGTGTGAATTAACTCTAAAATTCTTTTTGTTTTTTTTTTTATTCTTATAAAACGGTAATCTGGTCCTTTTAGAATTGAGTTGAGATTAGATTGACTAGTTATTTTTATACTTTTTAGTGCCCCTCCAACAGAAATGAATTAATTGAAAGTTATTTTCCTCCTCCATTCATCTCAGTATATTCAAGAAAGAAAAATACTATTATGTTTATTAGAAGGGATGATTTAACACCCTTTCTCCCCTCCCCCCTGGGGTACACGACTTAATCATAGAGTTAATATTTAAAAAATTGAATAATTTTATAAGTATAATTTAAGATTGACATAAGAACGTGAAGAAGATTCATATAATTAATATTTACTAAATACATTCTATATACGTGTATAAGCAAAGATTTTCTAGTCAAAAAAATATAAGTACACTTGAGAATCAATATTAAATCACCTCTATGTGTTTGTTCATGTGATTATTTCATTGTTTTATAAAAAAATATGAAAAATCTTTAATAAAAACTTTTGCGACAAATGTAAATAGGAATGTAAACAAAGATTTTCATCTTTTTTTTTATAAAAACAATGGAATAACCACTTTAGAATAAGAGTGAGTGTGCATTAATTACGACTTTCACTGAATGGCAGTTGGTCAATAAATAAAAGTAAGTATAGTTAATTAAGAAAATAAATAAGAAAAAAGAAAAAAAAAATATAATAAATGTAAATATATTTGTATCTGGGCTAATTGCCTGTGTAATAGTAAATAAATAAATAAATAAATAAAATACCTTTCAACAAGAGACATGAGGTCAAACGACTGGCTTTGCTTTGCTTTGCTCGATTTCTTCCATCATCTCAGTCACAATGATTGAAAAAATTTCCATTTGCGTAGGAGTTAATTCTTTGCTGATGATGACGTACAAGGATCTTTTTATCCTATGATCTCTCTTCTGAAACAAAGAAATAAATATTAATTAATTTTTCTATTGAATAGGCTAAATTTTAAATATTCGATAAAGATGATTTTTTTATAAAATTTCTTTTTTAACCCTTAAACCCTTTACAAATATCCATATTAAAAATACAGTAGATTAGCTAATGAAATATTAAATAAAAAAATACTATTTTGTTTATTAGAAGGGGTGATTTACACCCTTTCTCCCCTCCCCTGGGATACACGACTTAATCAAAGAGTTAATATTTTAAAAAATTGAATAATTTCATAAGTATAATTTAAGAGAACGTGAACAAAATTCATATAATTAATATTTACTAAATATATTCTATATACGTGTATAAGCAAAGATTTTCTAGTCGAAAAAATATAAGTATGTTCATGTGATATTTCATTGTTTTATAAAGAAATATTGAAAAATATTTAATAAAAACCTATGGGGCAAATGTAAATAGGAATTTAAATAAAGATTTTCATCTTTTTTTTTATAAAAACAATGAAATAACCACATTAGAATAAGCGTGAGTGTGCTTTGATTATGACTCTTGGAAGTTAATCAATAAAAAAAAGTAAGTATAGTTAATTAAGAAAATAAATAATAAAAAGAAAAAAATACCTGAATTACTATTCGTGAGGCACCTGGCATCACTCTTCTTGAAAATGTAGACCATTTCTCCATTTTATGTGTCAGCATCTAAAAAAAAAAAAAAAGAAATCAATTGAAATCTATAATATTCAAAAAAATTCAACTTTATTTACGTTCTTCACTTTGAAAATAAATCAAAGTTTCTGTACGTATATCAAGTAAATTCAGCCTTAGTTTAATTAAAATTTGGTTATTCTCATAAACAAGCCATCAAGACATTAAGAATTTAGCGAATTATTAATCAAGATGGATTAAAATATAAATTTATTGAAGAAACTTGAATATTTTAAATATTCATGTAAAATGATAGAGGCTCAAACTTTTTCAAATTAAGATAGTTATGATTCGTTTGCTCAATGAATTTTAGTGAAAATAAATTATTAAATCTTACCTTATATTGTAAAAAAAAGATGTAGATTTTGGAAGGAACCGTGAATTAATTCCAGCGATGGTCTTAGCGATTTCTTAATACATTCAAGGTCTCCAACTCTTGATTTTTTAAACTATTTTTATTTCATATTAATATTTAGTTTAAAAATAATAACAAATAATTGGTAATATAAGTAATTGTTTCTTTCTTAGGGGACTAATCCGAACACATAAATATTTTGAAGTGAGTCTGAAGTGTTGATGAAGTGCCTCAAATATAATTATATTTTTTTTTTCTCATGAATGCAATGAATTCGTTACTCGAAGACACTCTGCGAGAAAAAGAAAAGAAATTAAATTAAATTTATATTGATATTATTTTATAAATGCCGAATATTTTTTAACAAGATAATTCTTCATGCCCTAATCGAATTAATAATATTAAAGAATTAACATAAATATGATTATACCAGACTAGAGCTAACTTTTAAGAAATTCTTTTCAAAAATATAAAATTATTTGAATGTTATTTCAAGAAAATTCTAGTATGATGTATTTATATTAAAAAACAAATGAAATAACAAAATATATAATATAATGAGTAAACTATTTTGGTCAGGAGTAAACAAGAAAAGCCCTTGGATGATAACGAGGTGTTTCGAATCAATACTTTTGCACTTTTATCAGTTAAACATAGGAAAGTGACAAGATTTAATCATATATATATATATTAGGGGTATGACTTTTTTACAACCTCGTATCCCTGTATCATTACATGATGAACTTTTACTAAAGGTTGAATAAAATCTTACTTTCAAGGTGATTTGATAAAAAAACGTCACGCACAAAATGATTTGAAAATTTTATATATCAGATTTTTTGCCAATTTTTTGAAGTCACTCTAAATAGATACAAAATTGAACACAAGATTTAGACTCACTTATATAGGGTCATTAGAGACACAAGGAAGTCAAATATTCTAGATAAGGTCATTGCTGAGGATGAATTTCACTGGGGGGTTGTCCTTATTGAGGGAGGAATCTTAGTAGATTTCTTCCATATCTTTGATTGCACCGCACGCTCACAGCATTGGTTGTTTCGGGCAATACTGATTGGAAATTCATCTATTTTCCAGTGGGTTTTCAAGCAATTGAGCTCTGCTGATTCAGAGCTGCAGATAGTTCATCAAAATCTTGAACGTGAAAGCATTGGCTGCTGATTTAATGATCAGCCCATTAGCAAGAAATGAATGGACGAATTTTGCGCAACCTTTTACGAGTTTCAGGCATCAGTATAAACGAAAGAAGGGCTAGAATGGCACGAGAGGTCCAGCATGCATTGCTGATATTTCGAATTTGTTGAAATTTCACGAAGGGGATTTTTCATTCCTCTCAGCGAAGTGACAGAAGTCACGAGTGAGGTGGTAAAGAGACTTCATGTGGTCTCTTCAGCCGCCTGTTACCTTAATTTTAGTTTTAACGTTGCTGAAGGCTCCTTTCAATTTATTATAATGGCTAATCAAATCCTGCACAAAGAAGTAGTGGATGTTGGTGATTTAGTCAAACCATGGAGCTCATCGCCCATGACAACACGTAAAAGGCGATCCAGCACATGGAGCTGGCAACTAATAAACTTGGGTTTGGGGTACCTTTCTCTTCGAACATTTGCTGCAGCCGATCATCGCTTGCTTTTATTTAGAATAATAAAAAAAATACTAAAATTTGCTTTTATAAATAGAATTGATATAATTTATCATTAAATCTTTATTAGAAAAATAAAATATATAGCTATGATTTTGGCTTACCCCTTCCCAGAGGTTCCCTTACCCCCCCCCCTCCCCCAGGATTTTCTAGAGGGTTCTGAAAGTTATAATTGACACCAAATTAAGCAAATTAAAACTCAACTACTCGCTTTGAACACCTCCCTTATATACCAGCTTATACAAGACTGCGACTAGGCAACCTAAAATTTCAAAGTGGTTTGTGCGTGACCTTTTTTAATAGTTTCATGGAATAAACGTCATTATAGTCATTAATAGGCAAAATTTCATTGAGTCGTGATACAGGAAATCTTTTAAAAAAAAAAAAAGTCGAAAAGTCATACCCCTAATATATATATATATATATATATATGCGAAGACAAGTTTTCTCGGGTTAAGTCGCGTGGGGTGCTGAGACGCGACTTAACCCGAGAAAACTTGTCTTCGCATACATCCGGTCGCGGAAACCTTCAAGAACTATATATATATATATATATATATATATATATATATATATTGATGAGGTCAACTTTCTCTAGAAATCAAAGATATTATTTAGGAATTGTAAGAAATAAAAATATTTTAAAGCTAGGTTCTCTAATCTAATCTAATTTGAAATTCTCAAAGGGAATAAATACGTGAAATTTTAAGAATTAATTGATTTGACAGTCATTAGACCAAGTTGATTAAAATAATGAAGAGGCTAATAAAATGAAATATTTAATAAATATTTTTAATTGGGATATTAAAATAATATTTTAAATATGTTTAAAGTGATTAAAAAGCTGAAAATATTAATATATTGATTAATAATTCTAATTTCAAAGAGAATATTTTAATATACTTACTGTTAAGAAATTCTTTGTCGGTTGCCGAATATATCCCGAAAGTGGAGATTGAAATTTCTTCTCGATGCAGAAACCAGTACTCATTTATAGGGATGAAACTAAAAAAAATAAAAATAAATAATTATTACATAGAGTAATCTAAATTTCAAACAAAAAAAGGGATTCAAATTTCAATTAAAAAGTATAGAGGAGTAGATGTGGGCTATACAAATTTTTCCTTTTCTATTGATGAAATTATACAAATATTGTAAGATCTTTTAAATATCCTGAATATTAGTTAATAAAACAAGAGTTTTTCCAATTTAAAATTGGAAGCTGTTAATCCGTTCTCTTTTTGCATTGATTTAGGAGCATCAATCTGCCTACTCTCCAAGTCGAAGTGTTAATATATGACTACGAGGCTTTTGTGATTGCCTTTGAGATTTGTGTAGTAAAGCGTTGGATGGTGAACTGTTAAATTTAGTTTGTTTTAGTTTATCTCTGAGCCTAGATCTGCTTGCTACTCGAGATATTTGCTGGCTGAATAGCAACTGTTAAAAAAGAGAGCCTAAACGTCGAAACATTCAACGCTTTTTAATCCAAGAAACTTCCTCTTTATATATATATATATATATATATATTTATACTCTATATGTATGTATAAATAAATACACCATCCAAAATGTTAATAATCAAAATATTATTGAATTATATATTTAGGTCATAGGTCTACTTATTAAATGAAAGAAGAATAGAGAAAATTTTAGTCAACATGAATGAAAATAAATAAAAAGAATTTTCTCTTTTGATTGTATTTATTTAACAGAAAATTGGGTGTCAGGTGTTCAGAAATGTCCAGAATCATATCGTGATCAATTATTATTTTAAAAATCCATGAATTTTTTTAATAAGTTTCATGACCATAATATGATTTTATACATTCATGTTCATTTGACACTCAGTTTTTTGTTGCTTCAAATTTCAATTTTTCTCCTTTCTTCTCCCATTCAATGAAATATAAAATTTGCATAAACTCACCAGTTAATTAGAAGGCAAGGAACGTTGCAGGGATGCATGTTGATAAATGACAAGTGAGATGAAATTCTAAAAATAAGAAAAAAATTATTATTAAATTGAAAAAACAAATGCATGTTTGTTTAAAGACATTGCAACACATACAACAATTTTCAGTACTAAAAATAATATCTAATAGATTAATTAGAAGAAAGAAAGCAAAGAAATTAAGGCGAAAGAGATGATCTTACCTTGATTTTAATTGTGTCAATTTCAAATCCAAAATTCCTCTTATTTTCTATTGGAAGCTATTACTCCATTCTCTTATCATGTTTTCTTTTTAGGATAGAGAAATCTGTAATTTCATTTAATTGTATTAAATCAAAAACAAAGAAAAAGATTTAACAGAAATTACTTTATATATATATTCAAGGATGTCATTTTGTTCTCACTTATTTACCTCAGATGCTAGGTTCTCTAATCTAATCTAATTTATTTAATAAAAATATTTTAAAGCTAGATTCTCTAATCTAAATTAATTTGAAATTCACAAAAGGGAATAAATATGTGAATTAAATTGATTTGACAGACATTCAGACCAAGTTGATTAAAATAATAAAGAGGCTAATTAAAATGAAATATTTAATAATTATTTTTAATTGGGCTTTTTAAATAATATTTTAAATATGTTTAAAGTGTTTAAGAAGCTGAAAATATTAATATATTGATTAATAAGAGACAGACTTAGCTAACCTCGCATGAGTTGATTGTGAATAAATAGATAATATGTCAATTCATTCAATAATTTTTTATAGAAAATAATCCCGATTGATTAAAAGCACAAATGAAAGAGAATAAATCAAACAACATACCTTAAAATCAGAAATAAACGAGATTAAATAATCCAAGTTCATTGGAATGTCATAAGGAAAAGCCGGGATCCCGAGATGGTCAGAGGTGAGATAGAGAGACGCGCCATTCAAAGTGACACTCTGCTTGTTTTGAAAGTAAATCTTTTTAAGAAATTAAAATAATAACTATTATAATTTTAATAATAAATATTCATCTCAACTTTTGATATTAAAATAAACTTTAATTTAATAAAATAACAAAATTTAATATAAAAAAAATCTGCTTTTTAATCCGCCAAATTTCAAAATTAATATTTTAATACTCTACCATTCCAAAAGTTTGTTGAATTTTTTAATTTAAAATAGAGATATTCGGTAGAATGGCCAAATATGTATTTTTTCAACAAATAATTTTTTTTAATAAATTCTCAAATAGAAAAAAAAAAAATTCCATTGCCTTTCAACAAAGCCTCGTCAGTGTTTATTTAATACTTTAACGATGCGCGATTTTCTAAAAACCCACAAATTAAATTTCTTTTCAACTATCCGATCATTAAAAATTAAATCAATTTTCTTCTTAAAATAATTATATCAAGTTGGTGTGAGTACCTTCTAAAGATTATATACAGGGTAAAGCGCCGCATGCCGGCCTGAGTCAGATGATGTTTGCAAAAGGCGAAAACAGATAAAATGGGGTGCTTCAAGTAGCGGAATAATGAGGATTATTTCCAGAATATTATTCCCTGGTAAGGAGGCGAATCCTGGACTCATTTTTGGTCGTTCCATGGCGTCGCTATGGAGATGATGGCGAGGGGGAAAGACGGTCTTTTCACCACCAGCTAAATAATTTGAAACTAAATATATAAATAAAAATATGATGTTATAGCACAACCCTCTATATTTTTTTTCTTAATATTTTACTTTTTGGAATAAACACTTTTGTAAAGAGGGTCAAGGCCGCCCTTAATTTTAGCAAGTGCTCAGCACCTGCTAGGTTCATCCAGGGGCGTCATCTGGAGGGGGGCATTTCCCCCCCCCCTCCCAAGGGCTCTGATTTTTATAAAATTTTATATTATTTTACGTCTGTTAGTTGAAAGAAGACTTAATATTCTTATACATGTGCCGGTCGAAAATTTGTATTTATAATAATAATATTAATGTTTGAAGATCAAATAATAGATTCATTCATTCATTTTTGCGGTACAGAAGTATTAGGTCCTTCACTATTTCGATGGGCATAAACGGTGCGGTGAATTCGAGCCAGGGTGGCATGTTGGGCAGAGCTCATCTCTAAGCCTGTACACATCCCTCTAATTTTTCAGATGAACTAGTAGGATTTCATTCGCAGAAACCAGTCTTCTTTTGAAAAGATAAGTATAAAAACTTGAATGGAAAATTAATAGAATTTTCAATAAATTATTGTAAAACATATACACAAATTCGATAAATAAATTTATTTATATATTTTAATAACAAAATTATAATTAAAAAGATCACATTTTTCTGGTTAGTATTTCAGTACTTTTAACTCATATAATAAAAGTAATTTATTTAAAAGACCAGTATTTTTTGAATAATACGTCATTAAGCAATTGCTTAGGACCTTAAGGTCGTCTAAGGCTTCTATAATTACTAAAATAATTCTACTTTGGGTTCGTAATAAAAATAGTTGTAAAGTTATTTAAGAATAATTGAATCTTTAATTTAATTTAAAGCCAGGATTTATACCCGATAAAATCTTTGGGTCGTTAGCAAATACTAAAAAAAAACTTTGACGTGAATACAACTTTAACCATATTGAAAGCGACTACTCTGTTTACTTTGAGGGTTGAGTATTCACATCAAACAACCAAGGCTTGTGTTTTCCACACAACCTATCTACTTGTATTCTTATTTACCAAACTATTATAAAAAAAAATGAAAATTAAACACTACTATTTCTTAGACTAGATTTTAAATAAAGCCCAGACTTCATTTTCATCTTTGGTTAAAATATGGATTAATCTCGAAAAATTGGAATAGGGACCAAACCATATTATAACCAAAGGTTAAAATAAAGTGCTAAATTTTATTATCAAATAGAGCGAAAATGCATTAACTTTTCTATTTTATTATGAAAGAGATGTTAAAATACTTCACTTCTCGATAAAATATAAATAAATTTATATAATCGGAAATACACTAATAGGCAAATAGGAGCAAAAGTTTTTCGCTTGGCATCAAGATAGTACCGATCAAGAATCTTGTTTTGGACTTAAAGGGCTTCAGGAAAGCACGTTGCATCTTTAGTCCGAAACTAATGAGTCATTTTAAAGTATTTTTTTATGCGGTTTTTTTTGAATGATTTAAAATTTTTATTTCGTATATTATTTAATTAATATTTGAAAAATAATTAGTTTTAGATTTTCTAATAGAATTTTTTTTTTTTTAGATTTTCTAAATTAAAAAAAAAATTATCATAATTTTTTTTAAAGTCACAAAAAAAATTTCTATTAAGAAAATTAATTTAATTTATTTAATAAAAAAAATGTATCTAAAAAATTAATTAAATTTGTCCTACTTGCTCTTAACTTAGATAATTTATAAAATCATGAATAATGGTAAGCTTACCAGGAGATTGAAAGAGCAAAAAGATAATTTGAATCCGGGTGGAGAAAAATTTGTAGTGTGTTCCGATTTATGGAAAATAAATTTCGTAATTTTTCTTTCGAAGAGTAAAATAGAATAAAAATCTAAAATTAATAAATAAGTGAGTTATTATAATAAAATGATAAAATATTTTAATATTACTTCCCATAGAAAGATGAAAAAGTTCAAAATGTATATATATGGCATTTTAATTTTAAAGAATTTTTTTCTTTATTTTAATTCAAACTCGTTCGAAATTTTACTTGTCTTTTCTATAATTTTTCTTTTTAAAAATATTTGCCTTTTTATTTTTGGTTAAATAGTAAAGGGATTAATCACATAGAGCTTCTCCCCTGCCTCCTGATATAAAAAATAAATATCTACAGTTTTTTAAAATAAAAAAATATAAATGATATATTTAACATAAAATATCTATAATAGATTCTGTTTAATTGAGACATCACCGACAACTAGAATTAAAGAAATTCTCCTTATTGGGAAAGGCAAATTAGTTTCCGGATTTGTTCCAATTATACAGAATCCAGTGTAGTGTAATAATAGATTTTGCACATTAATAAATATTAATATAAAATACTGGCCTATATACTGTATATAATTATATAAAATGAATACTAGCCAGAAAAAATATATTCCCTTTTAAAAATCAACAAAATACTTTTTCATGGCAACTGTAAGTATTTCTCCCGCTGATAAAATATCTTCTTTTGTAAGATCTTTGTTCACAGTTATGCGTAGGCTTGGATTACGAGAAAATTTCTCTACACCTTTCAAGTATGGTACTAATATGACTGATATTCCATTTTTTATACACTGAAATAAGAATAAATAATTAGAAATATTATTTTTTTTAATAAATAATTAATAGAAAAATGTGGTCTATAATTAAAAACTCACATAATAATAATAAGAATAAGCACAAAAGTTTATTAAACAAAAAGATGTTTTAGGTTGCTGCAATTTTTAACAACGGAATGCGGGGGTATTGATGGTTAAAAAAATTGGGCATGCATCTGAATGTTTTAAACAGTTGGAAATTGAATTTGGAAAAATCATATAAATATTGGACAAAATAATATGAACACCGAATATTAGAAAATATTTAGTTATTAATAATGTGTTGAGCTACCATTTGCTTGTAGAAATTTTTACAGGTACTTTGGGGGCACTCTAGATTGTCTATTTTAAGTTTTAGACCTCGAAGTCTCTGTGCTAATTTGGGAGGGGGGGGGGGGGGTGCAAAAACTATGGTAGCCACGGGGGGGTTTGGGGTTTAAACCACCCCAAGAAACCCAAGGTATTTAAGCTCTATAATACAAATTATATTTCATATAGGCCTAGTGTATGAGAAAGTAAAATATAATAATTTACTCTAGCCAAAAAACAAAAACGATTTATGAATATCCTAAAATAATCTTAAATTTTTCAAATGTTTGAAAAATCCCCATCAAAAATTTCTGGCTACGCCTATGAGGACATATACACATATACGGTATATAAATATATATTAATATATATATATATATATATATAGGAGTATTCTAAAAAGACTTTTTAATAGTACTATTTAAAATTAACTAGAGCTCGTTAATTTGTTCAGTAACCCGAACGAAGAAATAGTACAGTAATATAGAAAATCTTTTGAAAAAATTGTATTCTAACGAAGACAAGAATTTCTTATTTTTATAAATAAGTTGAATAACTTTTTTCATCCTTGAATTTAGGATTTAATTTAAAAATTTGCTTTATGGAATCAAAAAAGTGTAAATATACAAAAAAACGAGTTCTAATTATTCTTTATTTCCATGTCCACATGTGCATGCCAGAGTTTTAACTAAGTGGCCAAAACAAAGGGGATATCCCTTATCTGATATTTATTTTATTACTGATTTCAATCTTTATCGAACAGTCATAAGTATAAGAATTAACATACTTACATCTTCGACAACATTCTTTAATATTTGTTCCAATTCTAAATTTTCTAAAATAATATGTTTAACTGGTGATTCTTTATCCCCACTTAAAGAGAATAAATTCGACTGTGAGACTAATTTTTCAAGCGTCTCATGCATAAGTATAGTTTTGTTTTTAAGTTCTTTAAACATTGACGTATCGGTTTCCATTAAATCCAGTGAGGCAATAGCAGCTGTAGCTAATAATGGCGGCAAAGAAGCCGAAAAGCAATATCCTTAAAAAAATCATTTTTTTAATCAGTTAAAAGTTTTTTAAGTTAATTTTTTTTTATTAAAATAATACCTAATCCGGAAAGTCTTTGGTGATCGACAACGAATGTTGATCCTACACAGAATCCGCCAATTGTAGCCATAGAATTCTCCATACTTGCCATTATCATATCTACTTCAAAAATCTAAAAAATGGAAGAGAAATGATTAATAAGACAATATTCCGATAATAACAAACAAAATAATAAAGGCAAAAATGGGGAGGGTGGTGGTCCATCATATTTTTTTTTATCTACTAAGATATTAAACTAGAGCTCTGAATTGATTCGCAGCCGCCATTTGGGTCCAAATGACACCAGGAACAGTGTATAGCAAATGTCAGAATCGGTGACTTATATTCTAGAGCTGTTCTCTTCTATTCTGTTTCTCTCAATTATTTGTAAAAAAAAAATCTTTTTGCTGTTACCAGATTATAAAGAACTCTTTCAAACGACAGACACCGAAAATTATAATAATATATAGGGCGTTCCATTGAAAAAAACATAACTTTGTATTGTTACACCCTGTATACGAATAGCGACCAGTGGGCTAATATTTTAAAATTGTAGCCTACACTTTAATGCAGAGCCAAATTTTAAAAAAATACAACGATATAGTCATAATTTACCGATCCCGTACTAAAGGGCCACCAGGTATATATATATATATATATATATATATATATATTAGATTTTTTATTTTTATTCATATGAAACAATTGATTGTAACATAGTCGTCGTGAGATTCCAAAAAATATAATTTTTTTTTTAATTAGATCCTTTTCTTGTATAAATATATTTTTCCCCTTGGGTTAAATTATTCTCTTCTCGAAATTTTATAGGACCTTTTTTAATTTCATACCCAATATTTAATGTTTTGATCTTGCCCTTACCTACACACCCCATATGATCAGCTCTTATAGTAACAATAATAATTTCCGTTATCGTTTCGAAATGATTACCTCAATATTAAAATGCTCAGTGACTCCTCTTCCTCGTTCTCCCAAAGTACCAAAAGAGATACTTTCATCTATAAATATTCTAAGTTTGTATTTTTTTCTTAATCTTATTAAGTCAGGCAGCGGGCAGATTTTTCCACTATTTAAATAAATTCCTTCTACAATAAGAAATTTTCTTGTTTTTAAAGCTTTCTTTTGATTCTAGAAAAAAGAAAATGTTTCTTTAAATGAAAGAAAGAAAAAAAATGAGATTGTTTTTTTTTTTTTTTTTTTTTTTTTTTACCTTTAAATCCAATTCCTGTTGTTTTATTAATAATTTTTCCAAATCTTCCATATCATTATGTTTAAAAAAGAATATTTTGCTTCTTGAAGCATCTAAACCCTTTTGTATTGCGAAGTTTACATTTTCATCTCTAAAAAAATAATTATTATTCAATTTTATTAATCTCCGATTTTATTTTCAGCTTAATTTTTTTGATAGGTCTCTATGATGTGTGTGGAAAGACCAACCAGCTAGGGTTCTAAACTAAACAATAGTTCAAAAATATTTAAAATTGGGAATTAATGCTACATAGTGATTAATGATTGTAGAAGCCTTACACAAAAATAATATCTTGTCTTTTGGAATAGGCGGGGATGGCACTCGCAATCGTTGAGAAGCCATAGGAATAAACGACTGCTTCTTCACAATCCATATATTCTGCCAAACGCTTTTCTAGATCCAAATGTACGTCTAAAAATGGAGATTAAAAGTGTAGTTAATTATTATGTTATCTGACGAAGGTCAGAGGCACTTGAAGGAAAACCACCCGTCGAGGGGGAGGGGTAAAAGTGGTAAGGAACGAGATAAATCATTAGACTATTGAACTATTTACCGAGGGCACTAGTTGAAACATTATAAATATATATATATATATAGTTGAAATTTGATAAATTCTAATTCAACAAAACAATTAACAGTTACTCTAGGTTATATGTTTCAAGGATTTATTAAAATTAATATCAAATTAAAATTTTGAGGTTTTATTGAAATTAAAATTAAATTTAACACTTTAGTTACATTTCGGCATTATCAGAAGTGATTGACATGAGTTGACATATATATGGCATGTATGAGTTGATATACTATATAGGCGTTTCTTTATTAATTGGAAAATCGCTATCCCAGGCAAATTTTATATAATACATCTTATTATTACTGAATAATAAGAATTAGTAAAGAATATATTAGCTATTCTTTGAATCCAATCGATGTAATATAAATTTGTAATATTCAATAAATGAACTTCAAACACCTCAATCCACAGTCATTTTCAATTTAAATAGATTTAAAAGGATTTTATGCTATGTAACTATATATGAAAAAAAAAGTGGGCTCAGTCCCCTGTCAATTTAAGGGGTCTTTACTACTACTTATTATTCAATAATGGGACTGTTTCTTTCTGTTTCTAACCTGCCATATAGCCCAGCATTCTCTATTATATTTCAAATTTCATAAAATAAAAATATTTATTAAATGTAAACAAATCCTCAAGAAGCCACTGGACCATATCTCACAAAATAAAAGGATTAGAAGATTCACATTTCATTTTTTAATGCCTTTTATTGTACATAATTGTTTTTTTTTTTAATATTTAACAAAAATGTGCTTGGGACATAAATATATGGACCAGTTTCTAATTAGTAGAGAAACGTCAATATATATATATATATATATATGCGAGGATACTTTTTCTGGGGGGGGTGGGGGGGGGGTGGGGGGGGGCGTTTTTTCGGTCTCCTTCTGTGGGGGTGTTGGGGGGGGAGGGGGGGGGGGGGGGGGGGGGGGGGGGGGGGGGGGGGGTTGGTGGGGTGGGGGGCCGGGGTCGGGGTTGGGGGGGGGGGGGGGGGGGGGGCGGGGTTGGGGGGGGTCGCGGGGCGGGGGGGGGGGGTGGGGTTTCTTTTTTCCCCCCCCCCCCCCCCCCCCCCCCCCCCCCCCCCCCCCCCCCCCCCCTATATATATATATATATATGTCATTTATATGTCAACTCATGTAATCACTTCTGATGATGGCAGCAATGCAGAAATGTACATAAAGTGTTCAATTTAATTTCAATTTTAATAAAAAGTTAAAATATTAATTTGATTTTAATTTTATATAATAAATCCTTGAAATATATAGAGTATGTTGAATTAGAATGTATCAAATTTCAACAACATATATATACATAGAAATAATTCATTTTTAGCTCAGGGAACTCATGGTCGGATTACTGTTATCCCCTGAGTGGGTTTAAGTTGAAACGGAAACAAGTTCCTAAATACTATCAATAGATACGATATCATTTATCAAAAAACTGATGATATCATATATGATGATGAAATATAAAATTATAATTTAACTCTCTATAGATAAATGTCAATTAATTAAAATTTTTAATTAATTTGAAAAAATATAAAAAGAATTTTTACTATTGCTTTAAACATAAAAGGTTAAATATATTTGAGAGAGTTAAATTATAAATTAAAAATATCTAAATTTATATTTATAAGTTTTTAAATGTAAAAAATGCCTAGGACTTAATTTTTTTTTATATATTTTATATCTCTGCAAACTAGTGACCCTTAAAATTATACAGTTTGCATCAAATATATAGATATTTCATATATGTAAAGCTATGTTTATTTACACCTAAAAATCTTATAGAATTATTTGGCTTTCGACCTAAAGCTTATATAGATGTTATAGATATTATTGTTATAATTTTTTTACTTTTCTCTTTGCAGTTATCTACCCACCAAAGATGGGACTAGAATAGATAATGTGCAGAATCAAAGTTTTTTTTTTTGTTATATATATATATATACAAAATATATATATATATATATATATATATTTGAAGAAAATCTTAAAAAGAACTAAATCTGTCAAATTTTATTTAAATTTAAAAAAAAAGGGAGAATGAAAAAATATGCCACATCTCGCAAGAAAATGACGTCTTAATTACATAATTTTAAAAATTTAACATAATAGAAATATCAAATTATTTTTTTATCGCTATTACAATAGTAAATTAAAATGAACTGTCTTAAAGTTATATAATTTCAATTTTGTTCCGACACAGCAAAAATAAGGAAATATTAGTAGTTTATTTTTTATATTTTAATTACTCTTTCAAAATGATGATATTATCAAAAATCAAATTACACTATGTGAAATGTAAAGCTGGACAAAACTTTTTTTAAATCATTTGAAATAAATAAATCCATGAAGGATTTGTGATGGATTGTCCACTTACCCATTGTTCCATAGAAACCTCTCGGTCCAGAAGATCCCACTCCATATTTCGAAATTGCTTTAATTGCTCTTTTTTCAATTTCCTCATTTCCAACAAATCCCAGGTAATTATGTGTAGAGAGATTTAAACATTTTTTATTTCCTATATATATATGTTTGGTTGCCTAAAAAAAAAAAAAACACTTTTGTAAATATAATTCACAGAAATTAAAGTTTTTTTTTTCCGACATTGAATGATCTCCTATCTGACAAAATTTCACTAAGATACAATACAATAATTAAAAGTTAAAATAAGAGAAAGTAAAAATCTGATGTGACTGCTAGCAACAGATTTTTGTGCCGAGATATATTTAGTTTCCATAGCACCTTAGTTCCAAACTTGCATTTTAAATGTTGATTGCTTGAAATAAACAATGGTTATTTTTCAAAATTTTAACCCCACATTTGGATATTTTATGCACAATAGAGCAGCGGTTCCCAACCCGTGGGCCGTAGGCTGATTGCAACTGGGCCGCGGAAGTCTAAGCAAAGATAAAAATAATTATATATATTAATTTCAGGAGGAGTGGCTGAATATATTATATATTGAGTGGTAAGGATATCCAGGCAGCCAAAAATAATAAAGAAAATTATATTTATCTTTATTTCATGGTCACTATTGAACCAGAAGTCATGGCATCCGACGAATGTTCGCTCAAACACATTGTCAGGAGTTGCCAAGAGCCTCTATGAGCTCGAGGCAAACAGCATTTGTCCTGATGAAGGCCGGAATATCGGCCGAAACGTTGACAAACATATGAAATCAAGATAAATATCCTCCACATCCTTTTGTATAATTTTCTTTATTGTTTTTGGCTGCCTGGATATTCTCACCACTTAATTATATATATATATATATATATACACTGGGCATCAGCATTCTTTTTACGGAAAAAGTGGGCCGCACATCAAAAAAGGTTGGGAACCGTTGGAATAGAAAATCCTAAATAAATACAAAATTTCATAAGAATTGGAAAACATTTGTTAAAATGTGTATAAAATTCCAAAGGGGGACCCCCTTATGAATCGAAATTTACATGCAAATCCCCATAGGGATTTAACATTGGAAGGAAGAGCCGGAAAATGAATTTGAAAAATCTGAACTACTACATCAGTAAAGTGTACTTCCAATTTTCAGGGTAAAATGAGAATATATATCATAAAAAATAATTGATTTTTGAATTTTAACCAGAATCGTTAGAGCTGATTATGAGAAATTCAAAAGAAAAATGAAAAAGTACTTCAGTAAAGTACTAATACTATTTGGCCGATTTTGTTCAAAAGCTTATTTTGAGTTTCTGGGAGGGTACCTAACTTAAAATAAAATTTCAATCCCGTAGCTCAATTCCTTCATGCTTAAATGCGTTATGCACTGACAGACAGACCAATTTGTAGGACCAACATTTTTGGGGCTCAGGGGACCTCAAAACATGTATATCCATCAAAATCTCGACTTCGGATTATTGACATGTTTGCAATACTTTCAAATCTCTCTATATATATATATATATACTGTATATAGGCAAGAAAAAGTAAAAATAAAACGAATAATAATATTAAATTTGATTATTTTTGGATAGAAAAGAGAAAATTACAAGAAAATATTATGATTACCCCATTTTTTATGCTTCTTGTAAATTGTAGATAAGAGGTATTGTCAGAGCACCATTAATATAATAAAATATAAATAAAGGAATCTGGGGAGAGGGTGGGATGAATACAACCATCCCCAGCAGAAAACATACACCTCCCTCAGCTATATCAAATTATTTTATTTGAAACTTAAAAAAACTTATTTATATACTTTACTTGATACAATAAGTGGTTAATCTCTAGAATAGAATCCCGAAGCCATCAGTGGTGTCTCTCCTGACATTAGCTCAACTTTCCCGAACTGAAGCCGAGAATTCCCTAATTGTTTTAAATTTTTTTTAATCGAAAGAAACCGAACTGCATACCGAAGGATCGAAATCAATTAGGTCCCTGCAAGTTGTTTAAACTTGTCCCCGTGTCCTGGGATTCTATACTAGAGATTAGCCCAATAAGTGATTAATCCATTTTTACCTTGGAAGTGAGTATCTTTGGATGCAGTGAAGGATGATTAGGGTCCGTTGAGCCCACCAATGGATCTGGAATCCATTCTTTGATTAATTGTTCCTTTTCCTGTGATCACAAAATAGTTTAAATCTCAAATTTCTATTGATAATTATTTATTTTATTTATTCACCTTTTCTGTTAAATTCAATAATTCAATTGGATTATAACTTTTATGGAAAATCAGCCAGAGAACGCAGACTAATAGACAACTCTCCACAATTACATGATAAAAAGGAATCTGAAAATTAAATTAATATTATTATATATTCTTAAAATGTCTAATTCTTTTGAATACTTACGTCGTTAATTATTGGAACTGAAAGTATAGATTCATATGACATTTCTGTATAATATTTTAAATATCAAATGAAGTGGAATGTAAAGAATTAATATACAAAAATAATTTGAGTATAGATATAAAAATTTAAATTCTAAATTATAACCAGAAATTTTTGAGATTAATCAAAAATCTTTGTTTAAATATATATATATACTTAACAAAATAATCTATCTATAAATGAGTCATTGAAGAATTTAGTATGATTTTGTTAATTAGATTCTAATTAGACTGAAGTTAGCTTCTGTCTGCAAGTTTAGAATTATGTTAGCAACAAAAGGTTTTATTAAAAAATGAATACTAAATTTAAAAATATAAACTAATTTTTATAATTAAAATCAGAATATAAATCACTAAGTTTTTGCGAAAATTTGAATATTAATGAATATTTTTTTAACAAGCATGCTATGTTAAAGTGGAGGGGGGCAAGTCCCTTAGTTCTCTTTGTGTCCCAATTAAAGATTAGTTCTTTCCAACCAGTTCAGTGCCATCTCAACTTAAATGACAAATGACATTGGTGACATTTAACTATTTTCTTTTATTCATATGACAACTACTAAATTTTTAAGTTTCTTTAATTTAAACAAAACATTTTCATAACATCGTCATTTTTTTAAAATTCACCTGATAATGATTTTTGAATAAACCTTTGATTTTACATCTCTAAATCATGATTACCAAGAATTTTGTTTCTTCTCTTTCGGAGGTTTTTCCCACAAAAGCAAGTGCCATTATATTTGTTGCTTATATGGTATTATTTATTAATCAAGGTATTATAATAATTTTTCATTTTTTATAAACTATTTCTCAAATATATATTACTTTTTTGTTTCAGGAATATTTGTCACTGCCTCACAAGATAAATTAAATTCTTATAGTTATAATATTTCAACTGTCGTCCTTTTATCAGAATCACTGAAATTAATTATCTCATTTTTCTTATATACAAAAGAGTAAGTTATTTATATATCATTATAATATTTATTCACTTAAAGCTGCGTTTCTTAACTTTAAATGTCAAGAGCCCTTTGATTTTTTTTCGGGGATATTTTTGTAAAAGTTGTGAGGAAGTGAGCTTTTGAGTGCGAATATTTAATTTTTAAGATTTTTTATAGATCCCATTCTCAATGGAACGCATTAAGGAAATTTTGAGAATATTCACTTTTATATTGAAAAATTTTTTTAAATGATAAAATAAATAAAAATTTCTTTATATGTTATAGAACTCAAGGCAGGCTCTCGATCTTTTTGGGCATGTTTGAACGAATTTTGGTTTAAATACTCGTGACAAATTTTTACAAAGAGAGTCTTGCCTTCAAAAAGTAGAATTTTTGGATAAAAAAATTTTCCGAAGTTCTTAATAATTATTATTCATTTTTTAAAGAAATTGTTTCAATAATTTTTTTTCTTTAATTTTTCTCTTATTAAAGTATTTTTTTTTTCATTTTACAGCAATTCAATTTCTCAATTGTTCGAAGATATAAAAATAAATTCAAACGGTAATAAAGCCTTTCAATAAAGGTCGTTTCATAAATTATTCATTTCAATTTGACATAAAACTGATTAAGATATTAAATATCAATACAAAGAACACCAATGAAAACAGAAGAAGGAAATGTTGACCAAGAAGGAAAAAATAAATGTTACTCTTAACTCAGTTGACTCGTGGTCTCCATCCCTGCAGAGTTGTTTAAAAAAAAAGACTTTTAGAATTTGACCAGGACACTGGTCAAAAGTGTTTAAAACCGTCCAAAATTGGTTTTAACCACAATTTTTTTTTTCAATGCTGAGTCCAAAAATGAGGTTCCCGAAAAATGGTCTGCCTGTCTGTGGTAAGAAGCAAAAGAGCTACGCGGTTGAAATTTTTTATTTAAATTAGTTATCCTTCCGACATGCGAAATTAAACTTTTGAATAAAATCGACAGAAGAGTACTTTACTGATGTATTTATTCTTGTGTTATCGAAAATTAAAAAAACCCTCTCACAGTGCGGAATTAAAATTAAATGGTCACTCAATAAAAACCAGTGGTCAAAATTGGATTAAAACCAAGATTGTTAAAACCGGGTTTTAACCCCTGGTTTTAATCGAACAACCCTGCATCCATGTACTCACAAAGTGTGAGCCTGTGATGGAGTGCTTATACAATTCATTAATTGTTTAACTCTCAGTGACAATTTATGAATTGTATAATTTGAGAGCAACCTTATTCGTATTATTTAAGTTAATCTTTATAATTTCTCACTCACTTATGAGTCGATGGCAGTCACGAGATTCTCAAGCTAAGTTTGGCACTTCTTCCACTCCTTTTATGCCAACTTCAATTTCTAGCTCCAGGCCATGGCTTAATAATGGCTAAAAGAGAAGAAAATAATTGAAATGAATTAGTTTCAGAAACGGCTATTTAACAAATTAATTTTTAATCAATTAAATAATTCATACATTTGAATTTTCAGTGTTTGCTTTATATTTCATACCTGCATTTTTATATTGTATATATAATAATCTCGCATTTGTGAGTCTTGCTTCATTTGATCCTACAACTTATTATCTCTTGCTTCAATTAAGAGTTGTTGTTACAGGAATTGTATATCAAGTAAGTTATTTAAAATTTAAATAAAATAAAATATCACAATTTTAATCTTGTTTTTTTTTCCAGTTTATTTTTAAAAAGCATTTAAGTAAAATTCAATGGCTCTCTTTGGTGCTTTTAACAATTGGTTGTATGATTAAACAGATTGATTTTTCAGTATTATTTGATTCATCGAATAAAGGAAGTTATATAATTTATAACTATTGGGGATTTAGTATAATATTTATACAGGTATAATAAATTTTATCCATTTTTTTATTAATACTTTGACTTTAAAATTAATTTTTTTTTAGACACTCTGCTCATGCTTTGCCGGCGTTTATAATGAATATTTGCTGAAAGGCAAAGGAGCAAATGTTAATATTTTCATACAAAATATCTTCATGTATGTGGATTCTATTTTATGTAGCGTTTCACTTTTATTTTTCAAAGGTGAATTGCTTTCTGCGTTTAGTTCTCAAGCGTTAAATCAAGTCTTTATAATACCTGTAATTTTAATTATTATAAATAACGCTCTAGCAGGTATTACAACTAGTTTATTTCTAAAAAATTTAAATTCTATTTTGAAAATTTTTGCAAGTGCCATCGAATTTATATTTACTGCCATTTTATGCTGGCTTATTTTTTCTATTCCAATTAATATTAGTACGCTTATTTCAATAGTTATTGTTACAATTTCTATATATTTTTATACAAAAAATCCAATTACTTCAAAACCTATAGAGAAAACGTCTCTATATGTGGAAAAATCCTAATATTATTCAAATTTTTTTATTATATTTTATTTAATTAAATTATTATTTTATTTAGCTAAACATACTTAAAAGAAAAACCTGCTAACTAGTGAAAATTCAGGAGGGAATTTTCTAGAAATTGTAATAAATAAAAAAAAAAAATCTCTCTATTAATTTACTCTATTAAAAGATGTTCTTAACAATACTCGAGAAAAAATAAATAAAAATGTAAATATAGAAATTAAAGAGAGAGATTCGGATATAGGTATCTTTCAATTTTAATTTAATATCTAGGATCCCAGAAAAACTTCCCGAGAGTGGACCCAACATACAATCTGGCCATTAAAGCGAGGGGACATCTCTTGAGTTTGTGCGAGATTTTTTTTCAATTCTTATACATATTCTAGAGATGATAAAAAACCATTAATTGAAGATATTCAAAACGGAGAAAAAATAAGGCAAAAATAGAAAATTATCTTTTCTAGTCAGGAATAAAAAATATTTAAGATTATTTCACATTAAAAGATTCGACTATAAAACATCTCAGTACTTGATACCAGAGTACATGGGCGTATCCAGCTCAAAACGGAAGGGGGGGGGCAACTTTTCTAATGTCCATTTTATTATTTTATTAAATTCCATATCTGGAGATAGAGGATGGCGTCACTTGTAGTTTTTATCTTCTCACAGATGGCGTGAAATTTTCAGTTTTTTATTTATATTTTTTGTTTTTATTTTCATTTCCAGTTTTGGAAGGCTGCTCCCCCTTGCCCCTTCCTGGATACGCCCATGCCAGAGGATGTTTTTCTATTGTTAGATACAGAAGTTGGAATTATTAATTAGAATTAGAGTTCATTCTTTATTTCATATTTTAGTTAGAGGGGGCATTGAGAGGGGAGGGGGATTGGGAACATTTGCTCCCCCCCCCCCCAAGGGCTCTGATCTTTTATCTACGGGTATATAAACAAAAAAATTTTTGTCCAAATTTGAGATAACTATTTGTAAGTAAATTTCATGAAAAGTTTGCCCCCCCCCCCCCCCAAGAAAAAGTTGAAATGACGCCACTGGTTTTAGTGGATAATATAATGATTAGAGCATTTTGTTTTTATTTAAAGCTTCCGCAGTATTAATTAAACATAATACAAAATTAACAATTTCAACTACTTATCAATAGGAAAATTATCCTCATTGGGTTCTAAGATGTTGTATGTTTAATGATCAATGCAAAATTTTCATAAAGAATTTATATTTTTCTAATAAAGATTGCATTTATTTATCGTTTTATTAAAATTAATTTTTTTGATGATTTATTTATAATTATGTAAAAATTTGGTGTTATCTTGCCAGCACGAGTGGAATAGATTATTTATTCTCTCTAGTCATATGTTCCTAATTTATATTAATCAAAAATTCACTCTTAACTAAGAATATGAGTATTGTAAAAAAAAATTAACCACTTGCACAGCCACTGACTTCATTGGTTTATAAAAAATATATATATATATAATTCATAAGTATCAATAAATTGTGTTTGAATTTGTCCTAAATAATTTTCATAGTTTTTTATTACGAAATATGTTTATTTATATAAATATCACAAACCCCAAGCTTCTTTGAACATGTATAAAAATTCAGTACTTTTCAAGTATATGGCATTTAATGAAAATATTTTATATAAATTCCCTCCTATGTTGGTCTCTATTTATTTTATATAAAGTTCCTTTTTATTAGTAAACAACATTATTACTCTTTATTGAAACCAAAGAATTAAAATTATTTGAATTGTTAATTTCAAATTAAGCAAATTTTATTTTGAAATGATCTAATGTACATTTCTATCAAGAATATATTATTTTTTATGATCTAAATAATAAAGAATTATATACACTAGGGTGGTCCTTATTTTTCAAGTTGAATTTTTTTAATGCAGGTACTTCCCAAAATGTTCCTTTATATAAAATAATAAATAGCAAAATGGGGAAAAAATTCATTTTTTGGGCATCGAAGGCCATTTAGGCCGTCTCTATTTATTTCAATTTATTGGTTGCCAATTAAATTGAAATAAATTTTTGTCGCATGAGACGGGATGAGAATCCTTTTGCGCAAGAGGCAGAAATTCTACCACTGAGCTATGTTCTTATGAGAAGAAAATTTAGAGAAATTGGTTCATTGTTATAAAAAAAAATAAAAATAGGCCTATAATACAAAATGAGGATTTAAGACGATCCTTGAAATCAATTGAATATTCTGATCATATGAATGCCTAATAACTTTTGTTATAAATATTATTTAAGTAGTCTTTGTATTATTAGAAATAATAAAATTCATTTATTGAATTTATTATGAATTGTTAATCAAATTAATGTTTAGAGAAAATTATTTTTAAAATTAGAAAATGCGGAAAAACATCCGACTCACTGTATTATTTTTACGCACACTTTTCCAATCATCATATGAAATAATATTTACTCTATAATTAAATTTTCTTACTTACCCCTCTGTGTTATTAAACGATTTTCTTATATGATAACATGTTTTCATTATTTTCGTAGAAATTCGCAAATTGAGATGGTTTTAACTAATAGAGAAACTGGGCTAATTGTCACTTGTTAAAAAATCACTGTGATAAAAAAACACTATTCTTCACAGGAATTTGATGTTTTATCCCTAAAAATAAAAATCTGTTTAACGTAACAGTTTGAAAAGAAATTTGTTGTTGAGAAAATAAATTACCATTGGTAAAGAATTACCATGAGTCCTCCTTTGAAATTTTCATAATCCTTAAGATTGAGATTTTAGAAAATTTTTTAAAGACTAAATAAGTATTTAATAGTAAAATTGATAAATATCAATTAATTCGTGTAATTTGTGGTACCCAAGATGTGCCCTCATTTTTATAAAACTGTAAGCTCATAAAAAAAAAGGCAACGACGTTACAAAACTTTCACATTTTTTTTTCTCAGCGGGGAAATTTTTCCAACTTTGTTGGCTATTTATTTGTGGATAAAACTACTCCACTAAACTAGAGATTTCCAACTGAATTTAAAACTTATACACTTCAATTTTATCCGCTGACCACCTAAAAAGAATGCTTAAAATATTCGGAAAGTATTTTAATATAGGTAAGAGGGAGTTAAAAAAATTTACTATTAGAAATATTTTAGAATTAGTATAGGTGAAAGATACCTTGTGTTCGATTCCGCCTTCGGCGGGCTTTGCAACTGGTTTAATAATAATAATTTTTATAAATTTTCAACTTGGGACTCCCTCACGAACCACCAGTTGGGAATCACTGTACTAGATTGTAATGAAACGTCTTAATTATTATGGCTTAGTTTCAAAATACTTGGTCCAGTGGAAGCTGATAAAATCGTGATTCGCAGCTCCCTAAAGGCCGATTTATTTTTGTTGATGTTTTCTTACGATCACTTAGGATTATAAATTTGCCAAACTTCACCCTTTTCCGGTGAGTGGTTTCTGAGATAACATCCCACGCACTTAAGTTTTATTTTATATTTCTTGAACTTAACGTACATTGCTAGAAAAGATTTTAAAATATATTTTTTTTTTAAATAATTATATTTATTTACATTATACATTATATAATAGATATGTAAATTGATTATTGATATTTTATCTTTCATGATTTTTTGGAAATGGCGCAGATTCTTATAATCATAAAAACACTAGTCCGCAAAGGCGGGCATTGCGACTAGTATAAAAAAAAATTTTCAATCTCGCCTGAAAATTTTAACTTTATAAATTTAATGACCTTTTGGAATATAAATAATATACATGTATAATACTTTTTCAACCGAACAAAAATAAAGAAAAAAAAAAACTGAATTTTTTTGCTTTAAATATCCTTCTGGCTGATCTCAATCTGGCCTCTCTTCAAAAAATTCATTGAAATCTCTATAATTAGTATTATATACATGGACGGTCATTTCCGAAAGAAGCTCTTTACCATTGCTAGCTAATATTATTATAATTAGCTAATAAATATTAGTTATTTAAAATCAGTGCTTTTTTTATAGTTAAAAATCTGGTGTGACTAGTCTCACAGCTCACAACTTTCTCTTCGCTAATTGAAAGTTGTGTTCTGTGCTTGTCAGAACAGATTTTTTGTCTCGACATATGTTTAGTTCCCACCGAAATATTTAAGATGTAAAATTTATAAATATGGGAAAATATTTATATCTTGTTATCAGGGCAACTATTTCTCCGCTTTCCTATGAAATACGAGAGTAGAGTGTGCATCAAACAATTTTGAATGCAAAATAAGAATTTTAAAGAGTTTCTGAAAAATAATTTTAAACAAAATCGTTAGAGCGAATTTTGAGAAAATCAGAAAAAACTGAAAAAGTACATCAGTAAAGTGCTAGTACTTTTTGACCGATTTTGATTAAAAGCTTATTTTCACGCCTCAGGAGGGTACTTAACTTAGATATAAAATTTCAACCTCGTAGCTCAATTCCTTGATGCTTTAAATTGAACTCAGACAGACACACGGACACACAAACAAACCAATTTTTTTTATTGGATTCAGGGCACCTTAAAACGTGTATCCACCAAAATCTCGACAATGAATGTGTGACATAAAACCAATATTTACTCTATATAAATATTAACAAAAAAAGGTAAGAGAAAGTAAAAATAAAAATTTACACAATAATTTCGAAAAACTTAGAAATTTAATTTTCTAGTTTTTTTTGGAGCGCGGGAAATTAAAAATAAATCTTGGTCAAATTTTTTGTTGGTAAGTTTGAATATCTGTTCTAGGGAGAAGAAAGTTATATCTCTAAAAAAATATCTTTTTAGTACCAGTACCTTAGAGAAATAGAGACTATTACACGTTGCTTGGAGATGTGGCTGGTATGGAGATGGTAGCCAAAATTTAATTCACCGGACGGCCCGAGGCCCTTAATTATAAATAAAGTGCGTACCACTGTACCACTATAAAAAAAGCACTGTATGATTCATATTGTTTTGGATGTTTCGGAAACTAAATCAATCTCGGAAACATTCCATTGGTCAGTTTTAGCTGGATTTTCATTTAAATCATCCAGTGATATATTTTCTTCCTTAGCGTTGGAATTTTTTGGTGTTTCATTCGAATGACGTTCCAATAACGGTTCACTTAAAAAAGCACACGAAATAGCATCATTGAGAATAAGCGGTTGTATAGAAAAATGTTCAACAAGTAAATAACTATGAGAAAGTGTTGTTGCTGTTGTTGTTGTGCCCTTCTCTTCTTGTGGAGTAGTTGGGGTACCCGCTATACGGAATACCCAAGTGACTACCGTAAAGCAGGCAGCATTTGTTGGGAAAGCCCTCAAAAGTGTTGAGCCCAATCCTCTTGTAAACACTCGGAAGCCTTCTTCACGAAAACTCTTTCGTACACAATCCCAAGTTCCGGAATAACGTCCCTCCATATCTGATTGGATCCGTGATTTAATGACATCAAATGGATAACAAAAAACCCAAGAACCCATTCCAGATAAGCCGCCGGCGAGGAGCATTTCGAAGGTAGTTATAGGGCCTCCTCCATTTGATTGTCGTGTGAGTAATTCGTAGATGTAGAAGTAGGCGCCAAAACCTGGCACTTCGCGAGCCATTGTAATTCCTAAGCCTTTGAAAACTCCTCGCAAACCCTCCGTTTTTGCGACCTAAACAATGAAATAATGTAATTATTATTATTATTAAATTTAAAAATATTATATTAAAATTAAAAATAATAGAATAATATAAATAATATGATCAGTGGCGTCATTTAAGGGGAGGGGGGCAGGACATTTGTCCCCCAAAGGCTCTGATTTTTTTAAAATTTTATATTATTTTAAATAAAATATTTCAAAATATATCTGAGACTATATAAACTGTACAAAATTAAACTCTTAATAAAATTAAATATCTTTTGGCATCTTGAGGAGCCCCCCCGCCCCCCCCAGAAAATCTCGATAGCTTATATTGTGCATATGCATTGAGAGTGCCAATATTCTCATAAGAACTGAAGATGGCATTATCTAATTAAAGCCGAATCGTTTTCTTGTATTGGGATTTTAATTTGATAGAGGCAATCCTGTTTGGCTGATATCCTCAATTTCTACGTATTAACACAATAGAGAATCCTAAATAAATACAAATTTTCATAAGAATTGGAGACCCCCTTTTGAATCGAAATTAACATGCAAATCCCCTAAGGGATTTAATATTGGCTCAATGGAAGGAAGAGCCAGAAAATGAATGATCCCAATACTTTCTCTATATATTTCATATATAGGGTAAGAGAAAGTAAAAATTAATAGACAAAATGGTTCAATGAGGTCTGTCATCAGTCTAAACAAGCTTTCTGATTGGTATATTATTATTAATGAAAAAGAAGTGAAGTGAGTTTCTTAATTTCAAGAATAAGGGGAGGTTGTTTCACTTATAATTAATTAGCTATTCAACGGATAAGCTAGTTGACTATGACTTTCGAGTATTTTCACATCTTATATGATTAAATAAGAACTAGGAACCGACCGAATATTCGGTTTCGGCCATAGTTTCGGTTTCGACCAAACTTTCGGCCGGCCGAAACCTGAGTCTGATGAGACTCGCATGCAAAAAAAAAAAGTCAAATGATTTGCACTTGAGGGGAAAAAAATTTCAAAAAAAAAGGTAAAATGATATAAATTTTTTATAGGAAATACAAGTTTCGGCCGAAACTAAGGTTGAGGCCGAATATTCGGTTTCGGCTGAAAATTTTGTTTCGGTCGGATCCTAATAAGAACCCAGATCGTAGTTAACTAGCTAAGACCCAATAATAATAAAAAATAATACAGGTATTGTATAATTTTTTTTTTTTGGAAATTTTTAAATTTGTTATACAATCGATTAATTAATTTAATTTTTAATATTTATTTTAATTAATTTTAATTTTTAATAATTATTATAAATGATGAAGTTGGAAACTTCACAACTTTCCTTATACCTCAGATTGCTAATTATATGTGAAAAAACTCTTTTTTTTCAACTCGAAGCTTGTTTATTATATCGATGATTTGTAATCGGTCGGATAATTTTGCTAGTTGACTAAAAGTGAAGCAACCCGCCCTAAGTCTCTCAATGAAGCAATAAGAAGCGAATAATTTTAGCTCGTACTTTCCCTTAAACAATCAGCCTAGGCAAGGTGGATTCCAACTAAATTTTTTGATTGCAATACAGTACAACGCAAAATTTTAAACTTGTTAGCTGCTCTTAGAACAAGCCTTATAATATAACATGAACTTTTATAACAAACATATGATGTAATTTTGATAATTATCAAAAAAAAAAAAAAAGATTAATCTTTGAAAGAAAAATGCAATTAAATAAAAAAAAAAAATATTTTGATAAAAATAAGAGCCTTATGAAATATATTAGGTTCTTCAATTTTTTAAAGCATATACAGTTCTATTCCCTAAGCAAAAGCGTTAACTTTTTAACATATGAAATCAGTGTTAATTCATTTTATCTAAAATTTTATAAAAATCAGAACCCTTGCCCCCCCCCCCCCCCCCCAAATGACGCTACTGAGTCAATAGTGTTAAAAATTAATCTCATGTCTAGGGGCTGGGTTTAATATTTTAAAGCCGTATTCAATGCATAAAAATGGCGGCTTTAAACTAAAAAGTAAGTTAGCGAGGCGTAAAAAGTAAGGTTATGATTTTGACAGCTTTGGGATAAAAGAAACATTTTAACGTCGCTAAAAACTTTTTTAAGAGAATAGCATTTTTTAACGCTGGTGAGTCAGATAGGCCTACTAGATTGAAAATAACAAATCAAGTGAGTAATGCGCATGCGCAAGAGGTTATCGAGGAGTGTAAAAACACGAATTAGCAGAAAACATAGCTATCTTCATATGGATCGTTAACACCTGGTGCTAAAAAGTAAAATGTTAACGTCACTGTTTCGAGAATATAATTTTTTAACGCTGATGACTTTTTAACAACCAATTTATAATGTTAAATTTTAACGTTTGTTTTTCGAGAATAGACCTGATAGTATTATATTATGATTGATATTAACCTGCAAGATACAATTGAGTGGACTGGTGTAGCGAGACTCTTTATTATGAAGAGATTGTAATTGTATTCTTGTTTTCGCCAACTCTACTGGACTACAAATGAAACTCTGCACCAATCCAGCTGCAGCTCCGGCCGTTGCATGCGAGCTCAATGAATCTGGATTTGAGAGACGTCGTTGGACGTTGCCATAAACGCCAAAAACAAGAGCGTTGACGACGGCAACGCCGGCGATCGGCGAACTCATTCCCTTATAAAGACCTCGAAACTATAGAACAAACAAAAAACAATCAATTATTTCTTATATAAAAATTTTTATAATCTTAGAAAAATTTAGTTTGATCGAAAGTACAACTCTCTACAAGGTTTTTCAATTGATTACTCCAGAGGTCTTCTGTAAGAGATCAGAATGAAAAATTGAGGTCGGCTCTAGAGAAATTAATCGAAAAATTCATTAATGTGTTGGCTTGAAACAATTAAATATGAACTAATTTATGCAACCCATGGGTATCTAGTAGTTGCTTCACTTCTAGTCAATTAGCAAAATTGTCCGGCCGATAGAAAATTATCGATATAGTAAACTATACTTACCTAGCTAACTATCTAGGCTGTTATTTAATCATATGATTAGCTTAATGTGAAAAGAATCGAAAGTCATAGTAAACTAGCTTATCCGAGGATTAGCTAGTTAATTAGAAGAGAAGCAACAGAACCTTAAGAAGGTAGCTATTTACTACTTACAGAATCTTCAGCTATAATTGTTTTCATGCAATGTATTGTCCCTTTATATTTTGGATTTGAATAATCTTGAGTTTGAAGAAGAACCTAAAATATAATTGTGATTAATAGTAATAAATGATTATATAGAAACAATGCTCTCATTTAATAAATTACCTTAATTGTATCAAAAGGATGTCCCACCAACACTCCGGCGCAGCCTGCAAACAGAAGAACAATTGTTTTGAAAAAATAAACCTGTACGATAGGCAACCCCTAAAGCTTAATTGTCGTTTCTTTTGCCTAGCAAAGGCGTTTTTAGTTTTCTATAGGCCAGCGTTTCCCAAACTTTTTTTGACCGCGGCCATGGGCGTAACTAGAGAATTTGCCTGGGGGGGGGGGGGGGGCATGGGACCAGCTATCCTCCGGGATTATCTTAGGAGCGTTTCTAAATATATTAGATAAAATATTTTTTTTTAGAAGGTTCTTCTAAAAATGTATTCATACCTCCAAGGCAGCCGGCAGCAAAATCAAGTGCCATGAAGTTAAAAATCAAAAATATTCAAATCAAGAACCCCTGGAAAAAAAAAAATTATAAATTAATATTACTATTATAATTAATAAATAAAAAAAATTAGTCTACTTACCTTAAAGACTTCATTTTTATTTTATTTATAATAATTTTTTGTCCCGAAACTGAAAATTATAAAAATTAAATAAATATGTAGCTCTGGCAAATTTAAGAAAACTTATCTGAACTTGAATAAATTTATTTTACAAATTTTAGAAATTTATTTTTATTCTGTTGGTTGCACTCTCTTCCCTCAGCTTCTTTAATATAGTGGGGGAGGGGGGAGGCTTTCTTAATTTAACATATGCTATAAGCTCCGCACTAGTAAAGCAATCAACATTCAATTAGCAACGCTAAAAGGAACATGCATCTTAATGTGCGTATTTTCAAAATTAATTCATATGATCTTAGAAATCAAAGGAGGGTAAATAAATTAAAAAATAAGAAGAGCGACATTAGGGCGAAATTTATTCATTTATTTAAGTAATCAAAATATTTTTATTATTATTATTATTTTTTTTTTTAAGTTTTTCTCAGCCATTTAGATTCCGTTCATATTTATTTAAATTAATTGGTAGCCAATATAATTTAAATACATTTAGGACGCTTAGTTCATGAACATAGAGCAGTTTCTCAACCGTTCTGTATCCGCGGCCTAATTTTCATCGCGCCCCCCACGCCCCCTTCCCTCATACAATAAAATGTATACAATAATAATGTATTTTGGCGCTAAACTACGACATTAATTTTCAACCTAACAACTTATGAAGAATATGGAAATTTATAGACCTTTGGCTCCGCAAGACAGGTCACTAATATTTGTTTTTAATTTAGTAAGTTAATTATTAAATATTATGTCGAAATGTATTTTGTTTTGAATGTGTGTGTGTTTCAGTTAGTTAACCAATTTTTTAAAAATATTTTCTCTTGGATGCTCGCGCCCCCCCCCCCCCTCTGCCCCTTTTAGTGTGCTCGCGCCCCACAGGTTGAGAATCGCTGAGCTTTATTTCTACTCTAAAAGACAATACTAACTATAAACAAACAAAAAATAATGAATCAAAAAATATTTACGTGATTGTAAAATCGATTAGATAAATTATTTAATGAATTTCGGTATGTACTTTTCCACATACATAATAGAGCTGACTTAAAATTTCAACTGGTAAAACTGATAAGTTTAATTGCAATATATCCGCAAAGAAAATAAATTCTCAATTGAGTAACGTGCTTTTGCCGCTTGTGTTCTATAATTATTTGTTGGCTCATATAATAGTTCGAAAGGTGATGAGACTGATTTGTAGATGGGAAACTTTCTCGATGATATATTTGTATTTATTAATAGTTTCTTTATCAAAAAAGAAAAAAAAATTCACAATGACTAGCAAATGAAAAGAGACCTGAGAAAAATAAAAATAGAAATATGAACTGAGTAGTGGTTCTAAATATAAAGTAAAATATTTTAAAAAAATCCGACCTTGACAGACTCCAGGTATGACAAATTGTTGAAGATGAGTTTTTTTTTTTTATTTAATATTTAAAATATTTTAGACGTTTAGATAAAAGTGATCTTATAAGCTGGTAATCCAATAATGTCGCGTGATAAGAGAGGGTACGGAGGGTTCCGAGCGCCAAGAATCAACGAGAACAATTTTATTTTTCGCATTAATAATTTGTGTTCAAATTAATTATTAAAGAAAATCTTAAAAGGATTGTGTCATCGTTCCAATCATGAAGTTACATATTAACCACTGATAAAGAGACGAATAGACGTCAAGGTTTTGCGGACGCAAAAAATTTTTACTATTAGAATATTAAAGGCGAATTTAACAAAAACTTTTACTTTCTCTTACCCTGTATATGAAATATATAGAGAGAAAGTATTGCGATCATGTCAAAAATTCGATTTGATGGGTATACATGTTTTGGGGTCCCATGAGTCCAAAAAAAGTGGGTCCCGCAAATTGGTCTGTCTGTGAACAAAATATCTCAGAAACTAAAAGAGCTACGAGGTTGAAATTTTATATAATTGAGTTAGGCACCCTCCCAAGAGGTGAAAATAAGCTTTTAAACAAAATCGGCCAAAAAGTACTAGTACTTTACTGATGTACTTTTTACAGTTTTTTTCGATTTTCTCAAAATTCGCTCCAACGATTTTGATTAAAATTCATAAATCAACTATTTTTTGGAAAAAGTATATCA
The DNA here is from genome assembly GCA_023213315.1 of Euborellia annulipes. Lineage (NCBI taxonomy): Eukaryota > Metazoa > Arthropoda > Insecta > Dermaptera > Anisolabididae > Euborellia > Euborellia annulipes. The sequence continues at coordinate 65,441 of JAKCPI010030907.1, forward strand.
GTGAAATTTCTAGTGAAAATAGTTTGAAGTACACTTTACTGATGTGGACGCTTAGGGCAACTAAATATATCTCGACCCAAAAAATCTGGTGTGACAAGCACAATATACAACTTTCTTTTGCCAAAGGGTAAGAGAAAGTTGTGTGCGATGCGACCAGTCACGCCAGAATTTTATTTTAGTAAAAAAAAAAATATCAAAAATTGCATTTATCAAGATGTAAAATAAATTTGTAAAAAAAAAATTTTTTTGTGACTTCGGTCTGTCATAAAGCGCGTTTAAGAAATAATTCTAGAATAATAATGAATATATAAAACCAAAATAATTGAAGAAATATGAAGATTAACTCTAAGAAAAAATTTTAAGATGGAGTCACTGATCTTCCATTTGCACAATCGCAACAGAAGTTATATAATACATATATATATATATATATAAGAAAAAAAATTACCTGAAAATAGGAAAAGTGCTTGATATTCTTTATATGCACATTTATATATTAATGATAAAAAAAAATAAATAAATAGATTGATGTTGAGTTCAATCCGATGTCCACTTTGTGAATGAAATGCGTGGCGGAGATCTCGTGTGTAATTGGTCCTTGTGATATCAGTTATCGGTTCAAAATATGTTGACTCCAAGATTATGAATGATGAAAGGTTATCATCAATAATGTTCGTTTTCGCTCAACTTTTGCACTCATTCGCATAAGGTACATACTTCTTTTTCTTTTAATTAACCATTCTATTTTTAAAAAATTGACAAGATTCTTTTGAATTTGTTTTCAAATTTTATGTATTCGATTTTGGCTTTTCTTTGTATTTTTCTGATTGTTTATTCAATATCTAGGTAAGAAGATACTTTCTTGGATGCGTTAAAATTTAAGTAATCATCTGTTAATTCGTTTATATTTTTCTTTTTATATATATAAAGAAATATATTTTTTTGTTTAACACCAATTTTTTTAAATCATAATTCCGGCTTCACTTTAAATATTGGGATTTAATTTTTCTTAAAGTAAACCAGGAAAAAAAATTTGGAGTGAATGGTCGCACCAGATTTTTTTGTGTCGAGATATATTTAGTTTCCGATAGCACCTTGCGTTTTAAATGTTGACTGCTTGAAATAAACTATGGTTATTTTTCAAAATTTTAATTTCATATTTGGATATTTTATACACTAAAAAAAAAATATAAAATTTCATAAGAGTTGGAAAAATTTTTTTAAATGTGTAAAAAAAATTCCAAAGGGGATTTGAATCGAAATTTACATGCAAATCCCCAAAGGGATTTAACATTGGCTCTATGGGAGGAAGAGCCGGAGAATGAATTTTAAAAATTTACTGTTGAATTCCAGCCAAAAGTTATTCAGTTCATGTAAAATAGTTCAGTTCTTTATTTTTAATTATAAAAAAAAAAAAATTAAAATTTAATAGGGTAAATTTTTTTCAACATCTTAGATGGTCTGAGATGTTGAAAAAAATTTAGACCCTAGTAACTATTTATTTAATTTGTTTTATATGGGACATCGGCGCCGACTTTTAAAAATTATTAGGGGATTGACGCAGGGGGTATGGGCTAAGTGTTTTAAGATTTTGCCCTGTTTGACCTTTTAACGATAATGAAGCGTTTTTTCTGGAGGGGGGGGGGCTTGGCCCCTCTTCCCTCAAAATTGGGGGGGGCTCGAGCCCCTTGGGCCCCATGGACCCCTCTGAGCCACGGGTCAAAGGCAATACCGTAATTTAAATATTTCCTTTATCATTAATATATTACGCCTCATTATAGAGAGTTTTAAAAATTATGTCTAATTTTGATTAAATCGATAATTAATTAAAATAATATAAATAACTTAATTTTTATTTATCATATGTACAAATTATTATAAAACCAGCAAGAAGAGGGGGAAATTATGAAATTTAGTTTATTTTTTTCTTACCAAGAATTTTGTTTTTTTATTTAGTAAAAAAAAAAAAATAAAAAATTTGAACAAAAAAAAAGTTTAAAATTATTATAAAATATTTTCTTTACTGTATTAATACTTACTTGGGAATAATTGTGGTGACTTCTAGCTTCTTTTAAAGTCATTTTATAAATAAATATTGTCCTAAGTTGTGTCATTTTGAAATAGGAATTCACAGTCTCAATCAGTTATTTGCAGCCAATTATTTATTAAAAGATACGGTCCATTTATTTCTATCAATAAGAAAAATTGTTAGTTATATAAAATATAAAATTTTGTTTAAATTGGTCACATATTTTAACGGAATTACACATTCGATTTATAATAAGACCGTCCTATTAAATTAATTTTCAAAAAATATTAAATAATAAAGATTTGTTTTGAAAAAGGTGATGCTTTTCAAAAAAAAGACCAATAAAATCGTTTGAGAAAAATAAATGTGAGATGATTGTTTTAACTGGGCATTTCGGTGCATTGATGGTCAAAATAATCATCTAGCATTTATTTACTTAATTTTAAAAAAATAGAAAAATACTTATTTTAAAGAGTGAATTCTTCATATCCAATAAAAAAATAAATAATTTCAAATCCAAATTATGAATTATTTCACATTTGTTAAAATTTTTTTTTTTTAATTAAATAAAATTTGTCTTGGAAATTTAAGCTGAAAATAAAAATTATTTTATTAGAAAGAAAATTTATAAAAAAATTTGAATATTATGGAATGGTACTTTTTATGTGCCTTTAAAAAAAAAAATTTTGAACTAAGTTAATTTCTTTTCTGTTTATATTCTCCTTTTCAAAAAATTCTCAATGGTTGGCCTGAATAAGATTTAAATTATTTCATTATAAGAAGCGAAGTCAAGAAACTAAAAAAGAAAAATTTATTTTATATCAAAAAAATATCTAGCGTAGGCCTATTATGATGCCTTTATATTCAGATACAAATTTAAAAAAAAAACTTCTTAAAACGATAATACTAGTATAAATAGAAGAAACAAAGTCTATAGGACAATAAGTATAGCGGATCGGCCCAAGAAGGATATCTGGCTCATCATTTCAGGAAATGTTGGTACCAATAAGATACATTTATCCTGCGAGTTTCAGATCTATATCTATTAGCTTTTCTGAACAAAAAAAAAAAAAAAAACTGAACTCAGGAAATTAAGATTTGAGAGTTATAATTTCATAGGGAATTAAAAAAAAAAATAGATTGTGCCAAATCACGGTGAAAATTTAAAATTAAAAAAAAAAAGTTGTTCATTTCAAGGATCTTATATTCCTGATTTTCAGTTTTTTTTTTTTTATTCAGAAACGCTAATAGATAGAGATCTGAAACTGGCAGGATAAATGTATCTTATTGGTACCAACATTACCTGAAATGATGAGCCAGATATCCTTCTTGGGCCGATTCGCTATACTTATTGTCCTATGGCCTTTATAAAAGTTTAATAACAAGTGGAAATAAAACAATGTGGAAATGTAAATAAATGAAATCGATAAAATATATGAAAAATAAGTCATTTTTTGCATCTGATGCTGTCCTTATTTAGAAATATAATTAGAATAATTTTTTTTTTAGTTCAGGACGAGAAGAGGATTTCTAGACTTCTACTCTGTGTTAAGGTTCAGGGTAAAATATAGAAATAGATATTGATTAAAAAATCGATCTGTCGTGTCTTCTTCCGTGCCTATTCAGATTAATTTTTATTAATACCAAGATCTTGCACGGTAAAAATACGTATACCCTGTTTGGGCTACAATTCCCCTGAGGCTGTTTTTCAAAAGTTAGTGAGATGTGAAGCTACTAAGACAAAAAAATACAAAGAATTAAATTTTTAATCACCTTTTGTATATATGAATCATAAATATAATGGCGATGAAGTTTCATAGGAATGACTGTAGATGATGCTGACGTCGTTGTATATAAAATGCACGTATCGGCCCCTTAGAGGTTAGTTCACTAGAGTACATACTTAAAAACGACTGCAGAATAAGCAGTCGAAACGTTGTACAGAATTTACAATTTTTAATAAATAATTAATACAAAATGTGGTTTATAATTAAAAACTCTCATAATAATAATAATACAAACCACAAAAGCTTTAATAAACACATTCGTGATAAATATAATTTTTTTATTGCATTTTTAATCATTCTAAATATACGAACTTGTTATTTAAAATCAATAAATGCACCAAAGTATATTTTTCACATTTATATATATTTTAATTGCTGGAAAACAAATATTTATATATATATATAAAAAAATTGTTAGTTTTCAAAAATGTGTGTGTTTAAAATATATAATATGGTTTTCGAAGTTCAATAAAAAGCGACGATTTTATCTTTTAAGATGAGAAATATATAAAATCTCACTCTCTTTTTGTTTATTAAAAAAATAAATGAGAGAGCGAGATATATAAAAAAATTTATTTTGAGTAATATTTTGATTAATTGTACAGATGGATGTTTATGAATTAATTTTTTTTTTTTTTATAGTAAAAAAAAGAGCGATTGGACTTAACACATTTCAGTTTCACTGTTTTTTATAATTTTTGTGATTAATTATTATTATATATATATATGGTATATCATTTTTATTATAAAAAGATTCTATTTACCATTTGAAACGTTACAATGTTTTCTTTCTCTCTAGGCGTAAAAAAAAATTAAATTAAGCTATAATGAAAAAATAGTCATATATAATTGGTTGAAGTCATTGTTTTTATCACTTGTTTTTTTTTTCATATATTTATCATATTTAATGCACACTTTCAAAAAAATAATGATACGAGATCATTCCATTCTTCATTCAATATTTATTTATTTAATAATCCAAATATTTAATTCAATAAAATTTCTTGAAATTCAATTTCCATTTTTTTAAGTACTTTTAAATAATTTTTAATGTGGTATATATCTTTTCATATATATTTTGTGTTTGTTTACAAACATCTGAAAATAATTTTATTTTATAATTAAATAATATATAGGGATAATTATATTGAAAAGTAGACATTGAAATGTTTAAACACTCTAGAAGTTAGGTTCAAAAGATTTTTATCATTATCTAAAAAATCTATGTAAATCACATTCTAAATCTTAAAAATCTTTTCTATATCTGCTAAGGAACAATATAAAAAATGTATATTTATATATATGTATATATATAATATATTTTTTTTAAATAAGGTCCTTATTATCAATGGAACTGTAAATACATTATTCTTTGGCCTCAAGATGATGCCGTCAATTATTTTTATCACAGTAGATGTTATCAAGGTCCTGGGGACCTTGGAATCTCGCATGGCTTTATATTTATTTATCGGGGGTGCGAGAGAACGTAGCCATATCCCCCACTGACTTCATGGGAGAGTGTATTCGCTCCTTGTAGAATTACTGGATATGCAAGTGTTGTGGTCAGCTTATCATTATGTTCTTCTAATGAGTTTTGTGCATAATGAATGACTAATGCTTTCAATGTGCCATAAATATTATAGGGTTCAGCAAATCCAAATCCTTTGTCGGTTTCATAAATTATACAATGATGCGTGGTTCCATTACATCTAGAAAAGATAAAACATAAAATCAATTAATCTACATAGTGAGATAAATCCATTGGTTAGTAATTTAAATTTTATAGTACCTGGTTGTTAATTGGATAAATAAATATTGTGGGTAGTTAGCATTACACTCTTCCTACATCATTTTATGAGATTTTTCAGGTTTATGTAATTCTAATAAAATGTGATAAAAACAATATTGGATAATAGAAATGAATATACAAATTTTTACCTCAATTCACGAAAGTCAATCATATGGAAATCATTTGAAAATTCATATAAATTTATTCAGAGAACCTACAGAGGGATTGTAGTGTCAATTTGTAGGGAAACACATCTAATTTTGACTAGCGTAGTTCGCTAGTGCCGAATCGCACTGTCACGAGCACTAGCTGTAGTTGCGTTAAAGAGGGTTGCTTTCACTGGATCCGAGGGTGCGAGCTAGTGGTTTTGAAGAATCACAGTCATATAAATGTATTCAAAGGAGCTACAGAGCTGTAGGGGGAAGCACACCAGGTTTTTTTTTACCCCAACCTAAAGATGTTCTATGTAGCTTCCGTTGGTATCCTGCACATATCCCATCGGTAATCAATTTCTTTCTTAAACTTTATAGTTTGAGGTAAAAAAAAATTTGATGTGTTTCCCTTTAAACAAAACTAAAACCAGTTCTGTAGCTTCTTTGAATAAATTTATATGACTTTGATTCTTCAGAACACGCTAGCTAGAACGCTCGGATCCAGTGAAAGCAGCCCTCTTTAACCCAACTGCAGCTAGTAATCGTGACAATGCGATTCGACAATAGCGAACTAGGCTAGTCAAAATATGGTGTGTTTCCCTACAAATTGACACTACAATCACCACTGTAGGTTCTCTGAATAAATTTATATGAATTTTCAAAGGTGTAAAGTTCTTTTTGTAAACACCCTGTATATTTATAAGTTTTTTTTTTTACTTCTATTAAAATGTCCTCTATATATATCATCAATATATAATACAATATTCAAAGAGTTAAAAGCATTCTTAGACGATTTTTGGAAACTAGTTTGAACATCAGTCTAATTCCTTTTTGCATATGCAACTTTGTATACGATGATGTTAATTTAAAATATATTTGACCGAGGCTGTTAGCTGATCATATGTAGTTATGAAGATTTCTGGATTTTTCCAATGAGCAAGCAGCTAGTAGTATTACAATTTATAATGTGCTAAGGCTGACGTTTCGGTCACATATAGGACCATCCTCAGAGCCAAGCCATTGTCAACATATTTATCCTCCAGTGGTCATATTGACAAAAGACAAGAGTCACTCTCTGTCCATAGTACATATACACACTCTACTCTATCTAATTTGGTCATTTGATTTATTAAATTAATAATGTCTTTTGCCAATATGACCACTGGAGGATAAATATGTTGACAATGGCTTGGCTCTGAGGATGGTCCTATATATGACAGAAACGGCGGCCCTAGCACATTAAAAATTGAAATACCACTAGCTGCTTGCTCATTGGAAAAATCCAGAAACCATTTTAACTAATTTAAAATAGTAAATTACTCCATATTTTAGGAACCTTATCTGATAAGAAATTTTTATAAACAGAAGAATCGTTTCTATAAGAATCACCTATTTTGATTGGAGAGTTATTAAAAATAAATTTGATTTTCTTTGTTAATATTATTAATATTACTGTTTTTATTGGGGAAAATTATCCCCCTACAACCGAAATTAACTTCCTAGGCCTATATCTAGAGCAGTGCTTCTTAAAGTAGTGGGCCATGGAATACCCGCAGGGGGGCCGCGAAGAGTCGCAAATGTAATAAATAAATTATTATTGTTAAATAAGTTTAAATACTTGGATTATAATTATAAAATTTCGAATTTTATTGAAATGTTGAAATGATAATATGTTTACAACTACTTATAACATAGAGGCTATGTTATGTGGATGCATACACTCATTAATGAAAAAATAATAACCGTGTTTATTTTTTTTCACGTTATTACTGTTAACATTAGTAAATGCATGCATTGACTAGTAAGTGTATGCATATACGAAATACAAAATTATAAATAGTTTTTTAACCTATCTGAATTTTAAAAAAAAAGGGGGGGGGGTGGGCGTGAGATATTGATTTGTGTTCCAAGAGGGCCGCGACTTATATATGATGTATTTTCTACTTTGGTATTCTTAATGTTTGTATTATTATGTTATTGCTATTATGTTTTTTGTATTCATATTTTTTTGTTATAATGTTTTTGTACTTATATTGTTATGGCGGGAAAGCCAAAACAAAAATAATAATAAAAAAAAGGGCCGCGACTTAAAAAAGTTTAAGAAGCACTGGTCTAGAGATATATTTCAATAAAATCTGGAGTAACAGTCTTTGTGATTTTTAAAATATCTGAAGAAGAATATAGAATTTGAGACCGAAATGTTATATTTAATACATTTAAGTTCTTTTAACCAATCTGAATTAAAAAAAAGAGGGGGGGGGGGGCGTGTGATTTAAACACACTTAAATAGAAAATCTAAATAATTTAATTAGTGAGAAATATGTAGTTTTTTTTTTATTATATAAAAATCTAATAATTTAATATCCAGTTTGGCATTAAAAAAAAAATTTATCGAGAGGGTAAGTAAATATTGGATATATTTTTAAAAAATTTTTGAAAATCCTGGAAAAAAAGGATTCAATAAGAAAACTCACGTAATTGATAAAGCGTATGAACCCGTTCTACTCGGGCGAACTAAAAAGGTGCCATCAGGTTTGCCAGCTAATAAGCGTTCAGCTTCCTCCCTGGAGCAATCCCTAAGGAACCAGGTAGTTTCATCCTGATGAGGTAAGCGTTCAGGATCAACATCAGATAGGAGATCTCGTAAACTCCATGAAGATAGAGATTCAGAAGCCAAAAACTTGTTGATTCGTGGTTGTTTAATCCCACGTGTACGAAGAAAGCTAAAAGAAAACAAATGTTTTTAATAATTCAAATATTTTTACATAAAGAATTAATGAACAAGATTAAATACAAAGATTTAAATCAGAAAACTCCAACCGAAAATCTTTAACACACCAATAAAATTCCATGAATGTTAAGTGAACAGCAAACAAAGTAATGAGTAAATGTAAACTCAATCATAATAATAATTAGAATTCTTGAGAAAATGTTAAGTTTAATAAAATTTCAACTCGAATATATTTACATTTAACTAAAATTAAATGTCTATAAACATTAAGAGCCACAGAAAACGTTTAACTGGGCAACATGTGGCCAGTGGGCCGTGAATTAAACATTCCTGATCTAGACCTTGATTCATCTTCGAAATCAAAAATTTAAATATATAAATTATCTTTTGAAATCAAATGCCTAATGAATTTTAATTTAAGATTACACATTCTTTGAAATTTAAATAATAAAAAATTTCTTTAAGAATATAACTGATATTAGTCTCTGGTGGAATTTGTTTGTCAAGAAAGTCTTTAATTTTTGTCAATTTAAGGCCTTTAATGGCTCATTATATTTATTATAAGTATTAAAAATATTCACAATTCTTTTGATTTTTCATAACAAAAGAATTTATAAGATTTGGGGTTGAGGCGGACTAGACAAAATAAAATAATAATTTAGATCAAACTTAATAAAATGTATAAAACACTCGCGTTCTTAGGAGATGTAGAGAAATTTTTTTAATTTCAATGATTTCATGACTTTCAATTTATCTATTGAAGGAGAGAGAGTTAAATGAAAATATTAAGTTTCTCTATATCTCCTATTAGTAAAACATTACAATTTTAAGTTTGAATTTGGGAGCAGATCTAAAAGAATTTAGAGTAATTTGGTAATGAAAAAAAAAAATTGTTCTGTTTATTAAGGGGCTTCAGAAAGGCACATTGAATCTTCTGGAATAATTAAATGAAATTGTGACAAAGTCAAAAATAAATTTCGTTTTTATTTAAACGGCCAAATAGTTCAGCACTCTTGCAAAAGATGGCAGGATAGTCTAACAGCCGGCATTATCAGATCACTTATAAGCCTATATTTATATATTTCTATGCTGTTATAAATGGTTACATAATATATAATAATATTTATAAACAATTCATTATTAAAATATCAACAAAAATCAAACAAATAACATGAGATTGAATATAGCCCTACCATTCTGCCATCTGTTAGCAAATTTTCGTAATAGTTGGGCTTTTGTATAATAAGACCCCTAATGCCAAAACATGCGAACAGCTTGCCTCCTGAAGCCCCTTAAACCTAACTAACCACGGAGAAAAGAAAAGTAAAAAACTTACTTCTGATGTCGCTCCAATTGTTTATAAAGTTGAACAATATCTGGTTTTAGAGAGTGCATTTCTCTTTCCATAGATCGATTATAGGCACGTCGTTGTTTTAAATTTTCATCCAATTGTTCTCTACTTTCCGTTAATGATTTTAATCGTAATTTTAAAACTTTAGAATTTTCATTTAGGCCTTTAATTTCATGCGGCTGGGCTTCTTTTTGATACTTTTCTTGTAATTTTATTTGTTCTTCGAACATAGAAACAGCTTCTGTAAAGGCATCGTGTGCTTGACGTTTCAATTGAATTTCCTGAGAAGTTCTATTATATTCTTCAAAAAAATCTTCAAATAATTTCGTTTTAGAAGTGTATTCTTTATTAATTTCAACAAGTTTTTGTACTACTTTCTCCATATCCGTCGTACTAGCGATCTCATCCTCTTGTTGAGACTTAGAAACTGGATAAAGAAGTTTTATATCTAAAGTGGCATTATATTGTGCCAGAGAGACATTTCTATAAAAATTCACCAATTCAACAACAGAGGTGAATTTAAATGGTTCTGTGAACCCATATTTTCCATTTCGATGGCAAATTTTAATAAGTTTATTGGTTCCGCCTTTTTTCAAAGTTAAAGTATATTCACCACCTTTACTTGAGGCGTTTCTTACTAAAAAAGTTCCGTCGGGCGTATTTGTTAATTTTTCATTTACTTCTTCCCTGTAATCAAAAATGCATTAAATTAATAACAATTTTTAACTAATTATTATTATTATCTATAAATAATGGTATTTTGCCTTTAAAAAATATCTATTATAAAGAGAACAAATATAAATATTAATAAATAACAAAAGGGTTAAGACAATGTTTTTTTCAACAAAAACTGGAGTGTTTGGAATACGAAATACAAAAGTTTCCTGAATTTTATAATACTTATTAAGTTCTTTGGGAAAATAAGTGTACTCTAATTACCAATGAATATTTAAAATGTTGTATTTGTTTTTTATAGCTATCTAATTGAATGGTGTGTTTAAGAAGGAAGAGGGAATATATTTATTTATAAAATTTCTACTTAATGGAGTTTCTTTTTTAAATAATGAGAAATTATTCATTAAAAATATCAGTTGATAATTAATCATATGAAAATATATATTGAATACATTCATATGTTAATTAATTGAAATAATATATTAATTAAAAGCACATACGTCAATAGTTATAGATTATTATATTATGTAATAAGATAAATTCAAGATAATGAAGAGTATATCAATTTTTAATAAATATTGAAATTTATTTTATAAATAATATTTATTAAAAAAAAGGTTTGTTTTTTAAATATTTTAGGGTATAATAAATAAAATTAGAGCTAAATATTAATATATATAAATTATTAATATTTTAGATGCAAAGCCCATCTGGGGCAGCTTTGCGTTTAAGCAGAGAGCTTAGCCCCCTGCGGTCCCCTTTTCTCCTATATGATTAGCTCCAATAATTAAATCGTATTAATATTTGATAAGATTATTGAATTTTTTTTTTTTTTTAAAGATAATTATAGAAAAAAACATTTGTTAATGTTTTTGGCCTTAGAGTCCAAGAGTTTTGCAAAAAAAATTTTACAGAGTATATATACTAGCCGCGTCGTTTGGCTTTGGCGGGCTATGCCACCCTGGACTCCCTGGCCTTTTCTTAATTATTAGAAAAAAATATTATTATTATTCCAATCCAATGACTGCTTGAGGATTTGTTTATATTCATATAATACATTAATATTTCTCTATACATTTCATATGGGAGAAATCATAACTTTAGGAATTAATAACTCAAAAAATTATAAGTATTTCGAGACGAAAATTAATTTCCTGTAACTCTATAAGGTCCTCTTTAAGCATATAAAATTTGGTTTCGAAATTCCAACGGGTAGTTGCCCAAATAGAGCGTGACAGACAGACGGACATTAGCAAATTTATATATATAGATAATATATAGTTATATAGATTATTGGTATTAAGTAATTTAGAGAATTTCTTGATAATAATATTTACTATTTATATTATTTTTCAACTTAACAATTAATATGCACATACAGGAAGTGTAAAAAAGAAACTAATGGCAATCGGTCAGTAAGAAAAATAATAATATTTTATGTATGTGAGATAAAAAAAAGAGTTTTAAAATATGATCTCGGGCTTAAAATATCTCCCACATACAAATTATATCGTGTCTGTATATAAGGATCAGAGATTTGTTTATTATTAGCTATTACAGTAAGATCATCAACAAAGAAAATTCAAAAGCAAAAAAATATTCTCAACTCCCTAAAGCTCATTTATCATTTAATTAAATGAAGAATTTAAAGGGAATATTAATGGAGAACACGTCAAAAAAGATAATAAATGGAAAAATTCTATGAAAGTTTATTATAATTTATTATTATTTTATTGACAAATTTATTAAAATAATGAAAAATAATGTAAGAATAATCAAATCAAATATTCAATTAGATGAACTATAGAAGCGGTAATTTATAAGAAAAGTTCAACATCTTCTTAGATTAAAAAAATAGGTATATTTATTAAAAAAATGGAACAAATGTCATTGATTTATTTGGAGAGTTTGTGGTTTAAGTGAAGAAACAAAAACGACATAATTTTTCTACTCAAAAAAATGAGCATGAATCAGACTGTTTCTCACTGTTGTTGGAAGGAAGTGAGGTAAATGAAACGCGAAATTTAATTATATTTACTTATCAAAATTAAATTTATCGCTCTTTTAAAATGTTTAATAAAAACTTAAAATTAGTCACTAATATAGACAATGTGACAGGAGTTACTCTGCGGGGCATAAATTTTGTTGTTTTAATTGGACAATAACTTTTTAGACTAATGGATTAGAGAACGAACGGCCGGGTACGAGCGGGAAGTCAAAAAAAATACGGACACGGGCCGGTCAGGGCCAAAAAAATCGGCCCGTGCAGGGGCCCGTAAATAGGGTTAATAAAAGAATTTGATTTTCCGTTTAACTGTGGCATATTTGAAAAAATTAACTAGTTTGTTAATAATAATTTGTATAGTTTAGAAAGTGTATGCTAATATTAAAAAAAAAAATAAAATATTTGAATTTCGTGTCAGATTGTATGTAGGGGCGCTGCGATCGCTCATGTCGAGATGCGGCAGCCATCTTGTTTTTTTCTCAACTAATTTAAATGAGATTGTCACTGATGTAACAACCTTTATAATCTTAGCTGAATTGTACCTGAAGAAGGCCAGAGAATGAGTGGCAGAAACGTTGTAATTTTTACAAATAAAAGACAGCTAAATCGAAAATCAAATTCTCTCATTATAACAACTGATAACAACTGTGAAAGCCTAAACTCCAAAAATAAATATAAATAGGGTTACTAGAATGGAGGTAATTCAAAATTTTTCCATGAAAATTGACAGTGCTCTCTTTTTTATTATGATTCTAGCAAAGTTGGTAATTAAAATAAAAAACTCACCGAGTAATATCACCCCAATACCATTCAGCATCATGAAGGCTTTTGTCTTTTTCGCCTTCAAATTCGAAGGTTAGAGGAGCATGTGCAGGTTGTGGACGAGAGACTTTCCGTGGCGGAAGGGCAGGAGCAGAAGCGAATTCTGGAAGTTGGACTCCCCAAAAACAATGCAGTAGTAACATTTCAAGAATACGAATATGTGCTTCCGTATTATATACCACTTGTCTGAAAAAAAATAATAATAATAAATTATTAGTTATTTGAGAAATTAAATGAATTTTCATTTCATATTATATGAATTGGTAATATCTTCAAGTATTTTAAGAGTGGCGATTAAATGTCTAGATTATACTTCAAGATATGATAAAAAGTTATTTAAACTTTCTTTAAATATTAAATAAATAATGTCATGTTTCTAGATTTAATTCTTGAATAATTTTAAATATTTTCCATAATTTTGAAAAATGTATAAAAATAAAGTATATAAATGTATTAATACTTAATTTACTAATATAAATACTTAATTTATTTTTTTAGATATAAAGGTATAGATATGAAATAAATTTAAAGAGAAAAGTATTTTATAAATTTATTGGTACAAATTTTAACGTTCCAAATTTCAATTGTATCGAATTTTATTAACAATATTCGAATAAGTGCACACTTGCTAGGACCCAGTTTGTTTGCAATAAGATAAACACTTGAAACCCATTGGAATTTAATGAATTTACTTTTATTTCTTTTCTCTAAATTCTAATTCTGAATATGCATTTCTTGCTTGGTAACCTATATCTATTTCCAACGTGGCTTTTTACGCCAAACTAATCTAAGCAAATGAGGAAACCCTAAGGGTCTATTTATAGTTTTATTAAATAATAATTTAAAAAAATCTTAATGTTTACATTTTAGTTCATTATTTTTGTAATTAATAGAGCCTTTACTGCTGGCAACAACCCTTAAAATTTTGATTTTGGCATTCTAAGAAAAAAAAAAGATCAAAGGTGCTTAATTCTTTAATCGTATCGTTGGCTATCAAAAATATCAGTATAATAATAAAATATTAGAAAAACTTACATAATTCTTTCCCAAGGCGGGCGTAGAAATAAATGACATAATGTTTGTATAAGAATAGTCGGTGGTTCTCTATTTCCGCGCATAAATTGTAGACAACAAAGGTGACTAAAATGACGTAAAAGATATCGAAGGGTCGATTGGTGAGCCACAGGCAATTCTTTAACGAGATGAAAAAGACAACCAGCGCATTGTTCATCGTTTCGAATACCTGAAATCAACATGAAGAAATTGAAATAAGGTGGAAATCCCTACGGGGTTATTATTATTGATCGTTTAGGTGCAGATAAAAATTTAGAATAGAATTTGGAGTCGTGTTGAGATCGATAGACAAGTAGGCCTTGCTTTTAATTTCATTTAAATTAAAAAAAAAAGTATAATTGATACAGTAGCGAGCACCTCTCTTAACGAGTAATAAGCATAACGAGCAAAATAAAATGCTCGTTAAGAGCGACGTTTCGCATAACGAATGGCAAGGAGAGGGAAAGTCCCGGATTGGGCGCATGTTACATCAGGCTGTGTCATTGGGGGGGGGGGGGGCAGCTCTATGGTGAGAAAATTATTGTTTCGCACAACGAGTGTTTTGCTTCACGAATATAATTCTGAAACGAATATTAAAAAAAAATTAATTTTACTTACGTGAAGCCTCGAGAAACCGATCGTACCATTGTACTGGAATAATAGGATCCGGTAATTCTCGAAGATATTTTTTGAGAACACTTGAAATGCACACTGGGTCGTAATCTTTCAAATTTACATTTGTAATCTCTGAAAAGAAGAATTATATATTAATTAATTTTAATATAATAAAATATCAATAGAATTAATTTTTATGGTAATATTAAGAGATGTTAAAGGTCTAGGGTTCGCATTCCGTCTCAGGCAACAAAAATTTATTTCAATTGGATTAGATACCAATCAATTGAAATAAATAGGGACTAAATAGTGTCTAAATGGCCTCCGATGCCGAAAAATAACTTAAATAAATAAAAAAAAGTAAAAAGAGATGTTCGAATACTCCTTAGATCATTTTTGTAATAATTTCTTCGATGTCCATTTAAAAAATTGTACCCATTTCTAACTTTGAATCTAAAAAGTTTATATGAAATTCTTAAAAAAAAAATATAGGGTAAGAAAAAGTAAAAATACAGATATGGATAGAACTTTAAAATTTATTGTATACATTAAAATCCCATTTAAATGCTGTGTTAAATTTAAAATTATTGAATAACAAAGTTCCTGGTAAATATTCCTGACCCTCTAGGCCAGTGTTGTGCAAAACGTGGGTCGTGACCTCCAGAGGGATCGCGAGAAAATTTTTGTGGGTCGACAAATTCAAAGAAATTTATTTGACAATTTAAAGCATAATATAAGGCTTTTTTCAACAGTAAAGTGTGTCAAACGTCTCTACAAAATATTGTATTAAACAAAATGGGGAGTTGGGGACAGAAATGAAAAAATCTGGTGTGATGGACGCAGAGCACACAACTTTCTTTTATCAAAGGTAATTTTTGTACTCTGCTTGTCACGCCAGATTTTTTGTTTCGACATATATTTAGTTTCCGGGGTATATTAAAATTCAAGATGTGAAATTTATAAACACGGGAAAATATTTATATTCCATGGCAAACTTTTTTTTGGACTCAGGGGACCTCAAAACTGATTTCCATCAAAATCTCGACATCAAATTTTTGACATGAATCCAATACTTTCTCTCTCTACATATATATATACATATATAGGTAAGAGAAAGTAAAATTGTTTGCGCAGCACAGCTCTAGTTAACATTAAAAAGAATGTCAATTTGTGAACAAATTCAAATAAAACAAATTCTAACAGAATAAAGTCGATGAGTTCTCAGACTCCTATAGAAGTATAAAAAAAGAGACTGCCAGTCTTATCTTAAGTAACTCTTATTCGCAATCTATTTATTCTTTATATGTGACCCCCTTTGTGATCACACAAAAAGAAAAAGTTAAAAAACAAATGTTGCTGCATCCCAAGTTCAGCCAAGCTATTTTTTTTGTAAATGATTCATAATAATTATATCTCTGATATTAAGAAAAAATTTTTTTATGACTTTTCATTCTCAAACCTTTTTAATCCATCTTATTTCATAAGAGCAGCTTGGCAAAGAGACGAGCAAAAAAAAAATTAAAAACTCAAAGAACAAGTACTTCTACCAGTTAATTTAGTACTAGCTAATATATTATTAAACAAGAATAGAATTAAATATAAAGTACATAAATTAATTTCTGTACGTAAATCTATTCTTAATATAATTTAAAGACATTAATCAATATAAATCACTAAAGTTTTTAATTTAACTTCGACATTTTAGGCAATTTATGGGTGAACATTAATTATATTAAAGTACAAGATTGGGATATCAAAAGTAGAGACATTTTATTTTATTATCATTAAAATAATCAAATTTATTAACAATTAGACATGTATGTCAAAAGCCTAGGAGTTAAAAGTTATTCTTTTAAAAAAATCTTTATGTAAAAATAGATATTGGCCCGTCCGTAACTACACTAGTTACTGGTATACAAAATTTTCATTTTGACTCCCCCGCTTTTGTATGTAGAAAAGAGGGAAGGCCACGGCCATGAAACTTCCTTCTGAGATAATCCAAAAATTTTTTTAAGTTCCTAAAGATTTTATTTATTTTTTTTTTCAATAAATTTAAAAAAATGCTAATGAGTACAATAATATAAATATTGTTAAAGGTTTTTCTTATTATTATAGAATAAGCTAAAATAATATTAATTAAAAAAAAATATTCTCAAATAAGCTAATTTTAATTATTCACGTTTGAAAGTGAAGAAAGTCATTGACCAACAGAAAAAGCAAAAGGAATAGTGTCTAGTTTTGTATGATTAATGAGTTTCAAAGCTAAAAATATTTTAGTTAAAAGTGTTCTAGAAAAGATAAAAGATGTTACGAGAAATAAATAATGAATCTAAACAATTTTGAAAATGAAAAAAAAAAAAATGTTTAGAAGCGATTGTTTTTAAGAACAGAACTTAATTTTAAAATAAAAAATTGTAAATATTTATATTTTATTAATAAATTATAAAAATTGAATGGGGTATTAAAAAAAATTTTTTTGTTCAAATGTCTAATCTAATAGTTTAGTATAACAAATGAAATTTTGGTTTACTTTAAAAGACAAATTATTATTATTAACAAATTTTTGGATCATGAATTTTTAGCTAATTTTTCAATTATCTATTTATAATCGGACTAAAAAAATTTAGCTCGGCGTGTACATCTCGCCTCTCCCTCCCCCTCCTGTATATGGTTAAATAAAAAATTTTATTTTCTCCCCTTTCCCGACTTTGAATGACGTACAAGCCTTAAGTTTTGTTGAAGTCTTAAGAGTTTACTTTATGATTTAAAATACAAAACAAGAAATTTGATTTTTACTTTCTCTTACTGAAAGTATTGCGATCATGTCATATATATTCATTGTCGAGATTTTGGTGGAAATACATGTTTTGAGGTCCCCTGAGTCTAAAAAAGTGGGTCCCGCAAATTGTTCTGTCTGTCTGTGCGTGTGTGTAACGATTTAAACATGAAGGAATTGAGCTATGAGATTGAAATTATGGTGAAAGAAAGAAGCTTTTCCGGACATATCAATAATTTATAAATTTTTTTTTTAAATTTTTCGCTAATTTTTAATTAAAGAATCAAGAAAAAAAATATTTTTTTATAAATATAAAAAGAACATCGTGAAAAAATTAAAAAAAAAAAACTAATACTTTTAGATCTAGACTATTTATGTTCCTTCATCGAAGTTTCGGAGACTTCAGATTAACCCAACTTCAAAGGGAAGACTGACCCCTTCCCCCTCCACCCCGATACATCAATGAAAAAAAAAATATTATGAACCGCAAGTCATTTTTTTTTAGCTTTTTAATTAAGTAATTCGAGTAGGCCTGTTATGTGCTTGCCACATCATTATTTTGAAATGGATATTTTTTTTTTTATTGTCAAAAGTTATGAGAAAAAAAAATTAAATTTATAAAAATTTATAAAAACGATGAAGCCGCGAAAAATAATCCTGTCTATAAAATTTTCAAATTTTAGAAATAAAAAACATTTATGGCATTAATCGTGGTTTTTTTTTATTAATGAATAATACAAAAATTTAATTAAATACAACGTTTCGGCCACTATTTCTGCACCCTTGAGTTAGTGATTACTTATAAATGCATCATTTGATGAAGGCTGCAGAAATAGTCACTGAAACGTTGTATTTTATTGTAGTTAGTAATGTTTTTTTATATTATTAATTACTAAAAAATAAATCACAATCAATGCAAAAAATATGTAAACCAAATAAATTAATAAATTTCAAAATTTCTAAAATTTCATTTTCATTTATCAAAAAAAAATATATTCAAATATTTTTGTGATGTAAATTTTTTAATTTGATTTAATTCCTTCTTTTCTTAAACTAACAAAAACTTATCATATGATGTCAAGCTGTTTGCCAGATTCTAAAAATATGTCAGCGTGAAAGTTAAAGGGAAAATGCAGTTCTAAAAGCTCATAAAAAAGCCACTAGGAAATTACTTTTTAGAAGAATAAATTATATACATATAATCCTGAAGATAAGATAGGCAAGGGTAATTACTCGTTATATAGAGCAAACGCTTTTTAAAAAGTTATAGATAATAATTCTTCATTTATCAAAATAATTTTTTTCATGATTACATTTTAACAATTTACTTGATTTTTTTTTCCAAAGCCAAAAATTGCACTTATCTTTTTTTATTTATTCAAAGATTATATAAGAATTAAAAAATTTTTTAGAATATATGAATATTTTTTAGAAATCCAATTTTTATATTAAAAATAATTGAATATTTATATAAAGTAAATATGAAATTATATATTTTAGATAAGGAGAAATTTTTATGAATTATGATGCACTGGTTAGTAGGCCTATACTTTTCAAAATTAGCAGAGGTTCCGAATACATTTAGATAGTTAAGTACACTTGAAATTAATTAATCTTAAATGATGATGAAACAAATAATTTAAATTTTTTCAATATTATGAAAGTCATCTCAATTTAAACTTAAATATATTTAAATTAAAAGACTTAATTTCTGAGTTGCCGAAGCTTATTAAGGAAAGATTTAAAATAACTTAATGGTCTTTCCGGAAAATTGGTCTTAAATAAATTTTAGGCCTATTTTAATAAACTGTAAAGGTCTATTTGCACTCCAGCATTGGATGTGCGGAAACAAAATTTATCTCTTAGGCTCGAAACTAAAAACTTCGTTTCAGTGATGGTTTTAAAAGGATAATCAATAAGTTAAAAGAAGTTTAGATAATATCGGGACCACTTGGGAAAAATACTTCAATGAAAAAATTAGCCTTATCAGTAATATTTTCCATGTTTTAATTATTAAATAAAATTTTTTAATTAATTTGAACTAAAATATGAATAATTTGATACCTATCTTTATTTTATGCAAGGTCGCAACATAAAAAAATTGATTGATTTAAAAAATTAGTTATTTTTTTTAAATAAAATAGATGTTGTTTTTTGAAAAATATTTTGTAAAAAAATATAAATAATTATTTTTTTATTTTCATATTTAATGGCGACTGAAATTATAACAGTTTCGACAATCGAATGCCATCATCAGGCCTGTAATAAATTACATAAATCTTACAAAAATTATTCTAATCTCAAATATACCAGGTATAAATATCGATGTCTTGGATTATGTAAAACATATTTGAAAAATAAAAAACGGTATTTATAAGTTTGAGATTAATAATTTTTTTGTAATTTGTTTCAGACCTGATGATGGCATTGAATTGCCTAATTTCTTATAATTTCAGTCGTCAATAAATCTGAAAATAAAAATTAATTATTTATATTTTTATTACAAAATACTCAATTTTTTTTTAAAAAACATTCTTCTATTTTAATAAAATAATT
Source organism: Euborellia annulipes (assembly GCA_023213315.1). Classification (NCBI taxonomy): domain Eukaryota; kingdom Metazoa; phylum Arthropoda; class Insecta; order Dermaptera; family Anisolabididae; genus Euborellia; species Euborellia annulipes. The sequence goes on from JAKCPI010030907.1 coordinate 85,782, forward strand.
TCCCCTTCTTTAGGTTTCATTTAAAATATGGTCTTGATTCTTCTCAATTATCTTTTTAATATCAGAAATAACAATATTTCTAACAAAGAACGATCAGCTTCTTTTTTTAAAGCAAGAAAATAACTGTAATTTTCTTTAACAGGGTGTCCCACTAACGAATGTCACATTTGAAAAATGAATTAAAAAAAAAAAAAAAAAAAAAAAAAAACAGAAAGCAATAGAAAATGTACTGTACTGTGATGGGAAACGGGGAATTTTATTATGCTAAATGAAAAAACTAAACGGTAACACATCGATCGATAAGTTCCGGGACTAACCAAAAAGGGGCCTCTAAATGCAAATCTCATGGAATGGCATGGATTTGTTATTTAAGACCTCATCAGTTGGTTAGTCGCCGAATTTATTGATCGATGTGTTTAGAACATGAATAAAAAAAAACGAGAATATACATTTTAAAGAGGATCTGAAAAATAAATGATTTATGAATTTTAATCAAAAAAGACCCAATTTTAAGAAAATTAAAACAAACTGAAAAAGTACATCTATAAAGTTTACTTCAAACAATTTTCAAGAAAAATTTTACTGAAATACTTTTTAAAGAGCATGTAAAAAAGAATTGATTTTTGAATTTTAATCAAAATCGTCAGAACAGATTTCGAGAAATTCGAAAAAAAAGTACTTCAGTACAGTACTTGTACTTTTTGGCCGATTTTGTTCAAAAGTTTATTTGAGGGTACCTAACTTAAATATAAAATTTCAATCTCATATCTCATAGCTCAATTCCTTCAAGATCCATTTTTTTGACTCAGGGGACCTCAAAACGTGTATATCCATCAAAGTCTCGATATCAAATTTTTGACAAGATCGCAATACTTTCTCTATATATAAGAGAAAGTAAAAATCAAATTTTCTAGTTTCCCGATTAGAATACAGTAAAATCTATATTTTTTAAAATGTATTTAGTTTTTTTTTTTTTTTATTGATTTTTCAAATGTGTCAGTTCTTTGCAAAGTATAAATAAACACAGTATTTTTGAATTGATTTGGTGAGATAAGGGGAGTAAACTAAAAAGATCTGCTTTTGATACGTCAAAAAACAAGATCCCTCAATTTATTTATCATAGAATTTAAAAGCTGATTAAAAAGATTATAATATGAATATAAATAGAGTGACCTGATATATAATTAAATCATTCATGAGTATTTATTTAAAACTATCAAAATTTGTTGAAACGTTAAGGCTAACTTGGCTAATAAAGACAGTATGATTGATGTTTTAATAAAAGTGGGGCATTACCTTGATTGAACTCCTGTCGTAGTTGTTCTACCATCTCCGGTTGAGGTGAGGAGCGATAGAGATGGTACAAATCAAGCGTAGGACAAGAGCTGGCTCGTGCTTCAAGTTCTTCGACGCACTTCATGACAAGAAGAGGAGCAGGCTGCTCCAATGGCAGAAATTGGGAACAAAGGCTGACCCCAAACACAGAGGTGAAGTTGGAAGAGCGAACGAAGCCCGGCCGACCGGAATTCGCTTCACCGGTGAGCGGAAGACAAGAGGCCAACCCAGAGGCCAAGCATGTTCGATGAGCGACTAGACCGCAAACTGAAACAAATAAATAAATGAAAAATTAATACAAATCGAAATGAATCAGATGATTAGTAATAAAAAAAAAGTTAATGAATATTAATGTAGAGAGCTGTCTGCACAATTTAATGAGTTAACTGACGAGCCAGATAATTATTCAGAATTCTAGGCGAGATTAATTGTGAATTTTGTCAAATTTTAAACTTAAAATTTTTGTTTTTTTTTTAAATTAAATGTTAAACTAAGCCTCTTTGCATTTGAAATTGGGGGTCCGCGAGCAAAAATTAGTTTGACACCTTTGCATTAAATGTTGAATCTTGGAAAATGAACAAGCATAAAATTAACTTAAGTTTCCCAACAAGTTATGTTTGGGCTTGTCCTTTTGCCAAATCGTTGTTTTAAGTGCATTTTATAACAATCAGCATAGTAATGAGTCAAGCCCCTCAATAAATTAGAAAACTTAATTAAGATTTAAAGTAACCAAATATTTTCGGAATATGATATTTTGTTAAAAAACAAATTTTTAGATTTTGACCAGGACACTGGTCAAAAGTGGTTAAAGCCGTCCAAAATTGGGTTTAACCACAATTTATTAATATTTATTGATATAAATATATGTATTATTTTCTCTTACCCATATAAGTTAATATATAGAGAGAAAGTGTTGCTATCATGTTACAAATTCGATGAAGAGATTTTGAGGGTTTTGAGGCCCGATGCGTCCAAAAAAGTTGCCAAAAAAAAAAATCAAGAAGAAAAGAGCTACGAGATTAAAATTTTATATTTAAGTTAGGGACCCTGGGTCTAACGATTTTGATTAAAATTCATAAATCAATTATTTTTTAGATGCTCTTTAAAATGTATGCTCTCATTTTATCCTCAAATTTGTTTAAGTCCACTTTACTCTGGTGCCTCTTATAAAAAAATAAGATAAATTATATTAATAAATAAATATTATTCCTAAAAAAATCTGGTGTGGCAAGAACAAAACACAACTTTTAAATAGCGAATGTAAGAGAAAGTTGTGTGTTGTGAAGCATGTCACTCCAGATTTTTTTGGGTCTGGATATATTTAGTTTCCGATAGTATATTAAATAAAACCCTTGAAATTAAATTTTTTTTTAAATATCCCATTTAACTGCGGAATATAATTTTTTAAAAACCCTCACACAGTGCGGAATTAAAATTAATTAATTATTAATAAAAAACCACTGGTCAAAATTGGATTAAAACCGGTTTAAACCATTGGTTTTAACCAAACCACCCTGATTTTACCCCAAATCAAAAAAGTGATCATTACACCAAAAATAGTGAATATATATCACAAAAAATGTCTCTATAATTTTTTAAGTCCTTGATCTGTGGCTCAGAGGTAGAGTATTAGCTTCTGATACCAGAGGTCAAGGGTTCGCTTCCCGTCCCAGGCGACAAAATTTTTTTCAATTGAATTGGATACCAATCAATCGAAATAAATAGGGACGTGATCTAAATGGCTTTCGATGCCGAAAAAGACCTTAAAACGAATAAAAAAGAAAAAAAAAAAGAAAAATTTTCTAGCAAATTTCTTTTTGAGATATGGAAATCCCTAAAAGATTTAGTAACATGGGGCATGAGTGAAATAAAAAAATTGAAATTTTTTGGTTAAAATTATGTGAAGATATATAGCGGTCCATATTATTATTAATTAAAAAAAATATACATATACCCTATATTATTTATATAATTATTAATCGTATAATTAAATAAAAATAATTTTTTTTTTTCATTAATTAAAATAAAAAATTGTCAAATTTAATTAAAATTTTTTGTTTATTATTATATCTTTTAGTAAATAATAATAATAAATCGAATCGAGAAAAGAGAAAGCAAGAACTCGCGAAGAAAGATGACTCATCACAACAAAAATTAGATTAAAAAAAATTTTTAATAAAAAAAAAAAAAAGTTCAATTGGTTGTTTCGCAAAAGATTATATCTAACCTTAAATTTTTATTCTTTGAAGTTATCTCGAAACAAAAACATAATCTTTACTGATAAATAAATCATTTCTATTTTAAATAATTCAAGAACAAATAATTGCTTTGTAGATTTTCACATGCTCAATGCTATTACAAATTTTTTTTCCTTAAAAAAATAAATTATAAGAAAGGTTAAAGATGTCCTATGAACCATTTCTATTTCATAAAATTAAATCTGACTTCTGAACTTTAAAATCAGATGCAAAAATTTATTTATTCATATTCAATATTTGATTAAAAAAATATCATTATTATTATTATTATTATTATGGGAATTTTTAATTATAGACCACATTTTGTATTACCTAATTATTTATAAAAAATATAAATACTGTATAAAGTTTTGACTGCTTATTCTGCAAGTACTGTGTACTTGCTTCAACTCAAGTGAACTATTATTATCAAACACGAATTATTAATATGAAAAGAAGAATAAAAATCTGATGTGACTGGTCGCACAGCACACAACTTTCTCTTAACAAAGTTAAGAGAAAGTTGTGTTCTGTGCTTGTCACATCAGATTTTTTGTGTAGACATATATTTTTGTTCTGCCAACATATTAAAATTCAAGAAGTAAAATTGATAAACATGGGAAAATATATTTTGTTACCATGGCAACATTTTTACTATCTTTCCTATGAATTACAAGAGTAAAGTGGTTTTCAAACAATTTTGAGGGCAAAATGAGAATATATATTTTAAAAAGCATCTAAAAAATAATTGATTTTTGAATTTTAAACAAAATAGTTAAAGCGAATTTCCAGAAAATCGAAAAAAAAAACTGAAAAAGTACATCAGTAAAATACTAGTACTCTTTGGGTGATTTTGTTACGTCCCAGGGGGGTACCTAGCAAATATAAAATTTCAACCTCAGAGCTCTTTGCGCACTTTAGATATTTTGTTCACAGACAGACCATTTTGGACCCAGGGGGTAGTGTATTATATTTCCATAAAAATATAAACATCGAATTTTGAACATGAATCCAATACTTTCTCTTTCTATATATGTATAGGTAAGATAAATAAGTGGTATAATAGAAAAAAAAATATATAAATTTTAAAATGAATATTACAATATAACAATATGTTTTTCTGGTTGGTTGCATATGCTCATCATAAGAAAAAGAAAACTACATTAAATCAATTTTAAAAACATCTCGACATCGACATGATCGTAATACTTTCTCACTATATATTACATATATAGGCACGATAAAGCAACAAAGAAAATAGATTTATATAAAAATTAAAATTTGACTACATGCAAAAAAGACTGGCAGTAAAAACAATACAATAAAAATTTATTTGACTATGGTGGCTAAACTAATAGATTTTTATTTTGGTAATATTCACTGATTTATTTATTTTTTCTTCCAAAAAACCGAGTTAACAGTTGTTATGATAGAATTATTAAAAAGAGTTTTTAACAATTTAAATTCAATTTCCATAATTCCATTTTTAAACAAATCTTATATAAAAATTTAAATTTAAAATCTTCATTAAATTTCAAATATAAATTTATTTGAATTTTTTTCTTATCATTATTTTAATTCAACATGTTAAGAGAGAGAGAGAGATACGATAACAAAATTTCGAATAGAGAAGACAAGATAAAATAGGAAAATTAAAAACAAAACGATTCTTTGACATTCTGATTTTGGGTGAACCCTTGAGCAGAGTCAACTTGGATTATATTTGTCATATACAAAGTCTATAAGTAATAAATTGTTTGAAGAACGCCTTGTTCTTTGAATAATAAATAAAACAAAAGTTGTTTAACAAATTTAGAACGAAAGTATTAGTGTAGAGTCTGAGAAAGGAGAGAAATCCCAAGTTGACCACAATAAAGTGCAAAAGAAGTAAGAAGATAAAAAAAAATTAAATTAGTATTCATCTTAAGAAAATTTAAAAAGTTGAAATATATGAAGTGATATATGGAAGAAAGTTGAAGATTCACTTTACTTTATTAAAGAAAGTAAGAAAAGAAATAAAACAAAGCCTTCTCGATCCTATTTTTATAAGATCTCTGTAACCAGCAAGTAGGATTGCTTTTCTAAGATCCCATAATATAAACAAAGTTGAACAGAGCCTAACTCAGTGTCGAAATCAGGATTTGCCTCTTGGGGGGGGGGGGGGGGTTGATTTTTTTTTTGTTTTGTTTGACAGTAAGCAGTAACTTTCGGAGTTATGACTAATAATATTTAAAACAAATATTATTGAAGACCAACAAATTAATTGCAAACAATTGGTGATTGATATGTTTCAAAATCGATAGAGTTAATTTTGAGAAAAAAAAAAACTGAAAAAGTACATTAGTAATGTACTAGTATAGTTCTCTTTCGACGATTTTATTCAAAATCCTTCAGAGGCCTACGAAATGGATACAGTATAAAATTTGAATAACGAGATAGTTGTCGTTTTTGAGTTATTTAGGGAATCCCCAATTTTTGATATTTCACTTGAAATTTATTAAATTTATTGTGAAAAAAATTAAAATTCAAGCTTATAGGAAAGAGACTCGTTTAATGGCAATTTTAAGAAACCATTAAAAAAGGCATTTAAAAACAATAAAATGTCTTTCTTAGAAATTAAGGAAAATATTTTGATCAAAGTAATTGATCTTCTGAGAATTTAGGATTTTTTTAACGATAAATTTAATGAATTTCAATTGAAATATCAAAAAATGTGGGTTAGTGGAATGAATTACTCAAAAACGGTATCACTCTCGATACTCAAATTTTATACTTAAGCTAAGTACTTATGTCGCATTCCTCTCGAGGAGTTTCAAAAAAAATCGGCGTACTTTACTAATAAACTTTTTTACTTTTTTTTTTTAATTTTCTGAAAATCGTCTCTAACAGTTTTGAGGAGACATACTGAGTATTGAAAAACGAATTTATACTAATAAATATATTGAAACATAACACTTTTTTTATTAATTCAATTTAATTTTACCGAATTATAAATTTTCAACTAGAGCCATAAATTTAGCCAAAAAATTACATCGTCGATCGCCATTTACTTTTTCTCTCTACTGGTAGGGGGGGGGGAAGTTGACCCCAAAAATCTCACCTGGTTTAATTTATTGATTAGCCTTAGCAGCCTATGTTAAAATTATCACTTAAACCATGTTAAATGGTGAACTTTGTTTATATTATAGGGCTCAACTCTTTCTTGGGGAGAAATGCATGTTATGAATTCTCTTTAGTATATGTCTATTAATATTATCACGCTAAATAATAATCAATTCCTAAATAAAAAAATAAAATGGAATAAATAGTTGAACAATGAGACAAAATTGAGAAAAAGAAAGCATGACATAAGGGAGGTGGAAAAATAAAATAAGGGACGTATAAAAAACAAAAATCATATTACACATTGGAAAGTTTAGTAAAGTGGGTCAAGATGATAAAAGAATATAATTAAAAATGTCGGCAAGAAAAAAGTGATGAGGTTATGAGGGGCTGCTTCTTAATTTTAATCCGGTGCAAAGGGTGTGTCATTAAAGGTAAAAAGGCGAAAAGTAATGGTTCCATTTGCACAGTGAACATACAACAAATAGACAGCAATTGAAACAAATATATTTAGAGACTGTTAATCTACAAAAAAATAATTCGCGTTCTGTGTGCCTTATACATTCGACTAAATACATATGAACTCTATTAAAATTTTAAAGACAAAATCTATTTTGTATTTTAATAATATAAATATACTCTTGAAGGGCTGATGATGGCTTTGTAGATCATAGCCGAAACGTTCGGAATAAAGATTGTTAACAAAATAGATGATTTTTATTATTGGCTGGATCCTCTTTATATCATTAATTTAATTATAACAGCCATTTGTTATAGATTTTGATAAAAATTTAGAAATTGTGATTAATTAGAGTCAATTTTTTCTATGGAATTAAACGTTAGGAATTTATTGAATTATTATTATACAGTAGATTCAGAGATCAAATTTGAGAAAAACGTTAGATCATTTATTAAAAAATTTTCTTTTTAAGTAATGAGTTAATTTTGCGGCTGTTTTGTGATTGATTTATTCTTCGAATAAAATACCAATCACTATCCCGGTAGTTGATTTTATCTCTGATACAGAAAGTCTCAAATTTAGATAAAAAAAAAAGATTATCATTTGGGAGAGGTTAGCAAATAGAGCAAGTTATTTTTATTAAAAATAGCAAGCTTTTAAGATATAAATATTCATTTATGCTCTTAAAATTAATTAAATATTTGATAGTTTTTAGCGAAGAATTACTCAGGACTAAACTATTCGACCCCCCCTTGTTGCGCCACTGGATAGAAGATGTAAATAGATTTTCCTTGAGAACTTTATCTTTAATTGAAAATGTTATAGTTGCCAAATACTGTTTGAAAAGGACTTTATTTCTTAAATAAAAATTAAATAAAAATCAAATCACCGAGTTCTAAAGCAGTGGTTTCCAAACTTTATGTTACCACGCCTCACTTAAAAAGATTTCATCTTATAACGCCTCCCCCCCCCCCCCCATACAAAAACAAAAATTTTTAAGGCTAAAAAATATAAATTTATATAAATTTTTTTTTTTTATTTATTCTTATTTATATTAAAACTAGCAATCATTTGGAAAATTGATCTTGGTGGCCAATATTCTACCCTTAGTGAAAAACAAAATATTTAATTTCATATTCAAAAGAATCGTTTTTCGCAGTCAAATTATTTGTTTCTATCATTTTTTTTTTCAACGATAAAATGCATAATAATCACCTTTAATAAGACTCTCTAGAGGGTGTGCTGGTTGACGGTGAGGTCAGGGTGGGTTACACTATATTAATTATTCACTTTGATTCACTTTAAACACAAAAAAAAGAGCAGCGCCTGGAGCTCGGCCGCGCGCTCGACTGAACGAGAGACTTGTCTTTATTTGTATAGAAATAAAACAGATGAACATAGCAATTCCCTTTTTATTAAAAGTAAAAAAATACCTTTTGCTCTAATCTAACTATATTTGGAGCTGGAAAAGAATGTCAACAAGTGATTTGGAATATTCCAAGGCATTTCTTAAATAATCAACCCTTCGTCACTCCTAATCAACCCTTAATATTATAAAATAATAATCAACGCAATTTTTTGAATGTTTTCTATTTATTTGGCTTCGATTTAGCTAAAATAAATTTAAAAAACATTTTTTCAATTTTTCAACCCCTAATTCAATCTTATCCGCCTTTGGGTTTTACACATAGTATAATTTTCTAGAATGAGTCTTTTTTGGGCCAGTGGTTTCCAAACTTTATATTACCACGCCCCCCTTAAAAATATTTAATCGTATGACGTCCCCTCCCCCATTTAATACCCCATTTAATAAAATAATTCAAAAACAAAAATTTTTAATACTAAAAAATATAAATTTATATAAAAATATTTTTTTTTTAATTTATTCATATTTATTATTAAATGATTGAATAAATAAATAAATAAAATAAAATAAATAAATAAATTATTTTATTATTTTATTCATAAAACTAGCAATCATTTGGAAAATTGATCTTGGTGGCCAATATTCGCGCCTCCCTTTAGACTAGTCCACGCCTCCCTAGGGAGGCGCGCCTCACAGTTTGGAAAACGCTGTTCTAAAGAGTTTGATGGTAAACAAAATATTACAGTATGAAAAATATAATTCAAAGAATTCACCATCGCACTTGTTTAAACATTTTTTACTTTCTTTCACCTATGTATATACGTAATATATATAGAGAGAGAAAGTAGCCTATTGGTTTCATTTCAAAAATTCGATGTCGAGATTAGTTTGTGTGTGTTCAATTTAAAGCACTAAGCAATTGAACAAGGAGGTAAAAATTTTATATCTGAGGCGTGAAAACAAGCTTTTAATCAAAATCGAGCAATAAGTAGACTACTAGTACTTTACTGATGTAATTTTTCAGTTTCTTTCGATTTACTCAAAATTTCCTACAACGATTTTGATTAAAATTCAAAAATCAATTATTTTTTAGATGCTCTTTAAAATGGTTATTCTCATTTTGTACTTGCAATCTTATGAAGACCACTTTACTCTTGTACTTCATAGGAAAGATTGTTGTCAGGGTAACAAAATAGATATATTTTTCTGTTTATAAATTTTACATCTTGAATTCAAATGTACCGTACTGTTGGAAACTAAATATATGTCGACACAAAAAAAATCTGGTGTGACAAGCACAGAACGCAACTTTCGTTTACCGAAGGTAAGAGAAAGTTGTGTGCTGAGCGACCAAGGGCGGATCCAGAGGTGTTTCTCGGGGGGGGGGGGGGGGGTAGTAATTTGGTGTGACTGGTCGCACAATACACATTTTTTCTTAATTTCAGTAATTTAAAGGCGCATTTTGTACTTGTTTGCCAGAATATAAATACAAATCAAATTTTTAAGTATTAATTTTTAAAATTTTACATTAAAAGTAAATTTTTTTTTTCGAAAAAAAGTATTTTTTTCAAATCTCGGGGGGGGGGGGGTAATTACCCCCTTCACCCCCCCCCCTTGTATCCGCCCTTGTGAGCGACCAGATTTTTAAAATTAAAAAAATTTAACAATAGTTAAAAGTTAACACACTAGGTTTAGTTTAAAAAGAATAAGCTAAACTAAACCTAGTGTTTACTTTTTAACTATTATATTATTTTAAATATGAAAAATAAAAATTCATGTCGCAACAAACAGATTAGCGTAAAATGAAAGAAAAGGGTATTTTTAAAGAATAGTTCATTTTAAGAAAGAAAAAAATAATGTTTAAAGTTTTTAATTAAAAGAACTCTTTAGTTGTCTTAATTAAAGAATCAAACAAAATTTATTAAGAAAAATCAGAAAAAAATTTTACTCTATTTTTTATTTAAATTAGATTTTGTAAAAACTATCACTTTCGACAAAGGACAATACAAATAAATTGAGCTAAATTCTATTTTTTGTAGATTTCTCATTGGTATTTGAATGTTTGCTGTCTAGGTGCGGTTCCAAATGGAACCCATAAAGTTACACAAGTTTTTTTTTTTTTTTATTGCATTAGCGTATTTATAATCTTTTAGCAAGGAACACAGACTGAACTAGAATATATTATCAGGCAGGAAAGAACTTGGACAGACACATCATTCTTATCATGTCTTGGATAGAAATAAGAAAAAAAACGAACTGTCAAAGAAATGATATCTCAAGGCAATGTCACCGTTCGTTTTTTTTTTTTTTTTAATATAATTTTAATTTTTAGGAATTCATTTTTTTGAATACTTAAACTTTGCTAGTAAATAAATGTATTGTTGATCTTTGAGTGTAAAGTTAGTGTCGCGTGTTTATTATATGAAGGTCATGTTGAAAAGGTATAAGTTAGGTAAGTGAGGACATTATAAGCTGAGAAGTATTCCCTAGAAAGTCAGCCGCTTGCCGTTAAATGAAAAATTAAATTTAAGGAGTCTAAGAAATATTTTTTAAAAAATTTTTACTTTCTCTTTCCTATATGATGTAGTAAGTATTGTTTCTGTTTTCTTATATTTTCTTCTAGCTAATTTAAAGTTCTCGTTTTAAAAAAATGGTAAAATGATATGAATTCTGTATAGGAAATTTTATTTGGGGGGGGGGGTAGCCCTATGTTGTGACATAATATTTTGGGGGGGTTTGTTTGAATGTGACTAACTGTGACATGGAGGGAGAGGGCTAGATAATTGTCAAAAAAGGCGTTACGTAATATGTGGACGACCCCAAAAGGAATATTGAGAAAAAACTAAAAAAGTACATCAGTAAAGTATACTTGTACTCTTAAGTCCTCCAAAAAGGATACATAGCGTAATTTGTTTTGTTTAGCGGAAATATAAATTTAAAATTTGAAAGAAATCGTCAAAGGGAATATTGAGTGGGAAAAATTAGAAAGGTACATTAGTAAAGTACTAGTACTCGAAGTTTCCCAAAGACGAGATCAAACGTAGTTTGTTTTGTTAAGCGTAAATAGAAAATATTTAAAATTTGAAAGAAATCGATAAGGCGAATTTCGAAAAAAGTCTAAAAAACTAAAAAAGTACTTCAGTAAAATACTAGTACCCGAATTTTCCCACAAGTGAGATCTAGCGCAATTTTATATTGGTACAGAAAATAGTGTATATTTAAAATTTGAAAAAATCGTTAGAGCCGTTTTCAACAAATAAATAAACTTATACATTGCTCGTTTAATAGTATAAGATGTAGAAAAAAAAATTAACTAAATAATTCTATATATAATATACAGTACACAACTTTCGATTTCCGAAAGTAAGAGAAAGTTGTGTTCTGTGCTTGTCACACTAGATTTTTTTGTCGACATATATTTAGCTTCCGACAGTACGGTATATTAGAATTCAAGTTATACCATGACAACTATTTATAATTTTTAATTTAGAGGGGGGTTATCCCCTAGGCGATGCCCTTGGACCCTTAAAATCTCGTTTTAATAACATAATACCAAAGTTTTGAATGAAAGCTTTGAACTGGCCGATATTAAGTGTGAAATGGACATTTCGATATAGATTAAAATAAGAATGATAAAAAATTTAATGAATTGTAAAATTTTTTGAGTTGAAAAAATACCTTGGCACTGGAAGCCCTGATGAATAAGGCCTCGGAGATATTTGTTACATTTGTCACATCTCTCCAATTTGGAGAAACTCTGCTGGAGTAGTCGGTGGCCTTCTACGTTTGCAGGCGTCACTCCAGATTCTGGCAGCAATTCTTCGCCGATTCCACTTTCGCTAGAGGCATCTGGGTTTGGTCGACAGAGCTCGTCGATGCACACCAATATTGCCTTCTGATGGAATTCGTCTTTGATGCCCATATTCTAGAAAAACAAGAAATCGTTTCAATTAGGTGACTTATTAAAATAAGGGAGGGATTTTTCACGAATTTTATATACTCGTAAGGACACTTAAAAAAAAATTAATTCACTTGAAAATATTAAAAAATCAAAATTATAATTGATTTGCTTAAGATTGTGAATTTATGAAAAAATATTTTTTTTTTTAAGAATTAATGTATGAATTTCAGATAAAATAATAAATAAATAAAATTTATCTCAAGTTACATAGTATAAGTACATATATTTTTTTGTAAAATTAAGGAAAATCAAATTTAAAATATAACTCTTATCTATTAATCTTCTATAAGATTTATATTTAAGATTTAAAAGATTCTTGATTAAATATTTTATTATTATCTAAGATATGTTTTAAGATAAAATTAACAATTGTACCTGAACAATATTTATAAAAAAAATTTTATATGAATCATATTTGAGCTTTGTTTGGAGGTTATTTATATATTTATTAACACGTTAATGGCTTTTACAAAGCAAATTAGAGATAAAAGGAAAGTATGAGCGTTTAGCTCTTAGCTTATAAACCGAGTGGAAATATTTTCAACATAAAAAGAATCTTTAAATAGATTAAAATTTTCAATATAGGAAATAATATAGTATTATATCAAGTTCAAATATCAGTAGACTATTTATATAATTTAAAAAATCGTAATTGGAGGTTAGTTATATAAAAAAACTAATAATTTGATAAGAGTAAAAAATTAATTAATAGTGTATATTACCCTAAAACTTTGATAAATCGAAAATTTATTTAAATTTCTAATCTAAACAGTTATTATATTTAATTAAAATATCAAACCACCGTTTTGATATGGAATTTTCTCTTGTATTATGATAATAAATTGTAAAGGATTTTATGTAATAATAATTGTGCAATGGATGATAGAGCGGTAAAGAAACTTTTGTTTTGAGGTTTATGTGTTTACCCTTACACTCAAATATTAAAACAACTCATGAAGTGCAAATTAGTGCATGCTTGTTATATTTGTAACCAAATTAATTAATTCATAAATGGATTTTTCAATTAAATGCTCCAAAAATGTTTATGTGACGTTGTTAGATCTCGATAGAAATTAGCAAATACGCATGTTTCCTCTGGAGCAATTAATCAAAAAAATCTATTAGATCATTTGGGTTGCAAATTTAGCAAGCCTACATGAACTATTTAATATACCCCCATGGTAAATTGAAAAAAAGAGAACAAAGGAGGCAGAAAAATTCAAATAAATTTCATTTTGTCGCCTACATTTCATATTTTTCATTAAACAATCCAGTCCTTCTCACATTCTGATAAAGAAAAATTAATAGTAAGTTCGATTAAAGGTGTGGGAATGACTTAATGAAATTTGGGAAAAGAACAACTTGTAGGGTTTGTGAAATGAATGTGGAAACCCTAATACACTTGATGACATGTGAGACGATGGACCATGAACTGACAGACGACTGTAGAGAATGGAAACATGACGGGGTGAGGTGGACAAAATAAATTATAAAGGGAGTCGATATTAAAAGGTGCTAATTTTGGAGAATTCTTCAAGAGGAAAGAAGAAAAAAAAAAATGCATCATAATACTGTAAATAATAATAATAATAGATACTGTAAATAATATGCAAAACATTATTGTAAATCATGTATCCCAAACCCCAAACTGGGAAGGGAAGGAATCGAGGAAATAAATTAAATAAAATTATTAAGTTCAATTAGTAAAAGTATCAAGAAAATGATTTAAGCATAAAGATAAAAACATTACAAATGTAACGTTAAATCAATGTCTGATACAAGAGTGGGGGGTAAAGGGGGTAATTTTCTCTCCCCTCCCCCCCCCCCCCGAGATTTGAGGAAATTTTTTTTTTTGGAAATTAAATTTTATTTTTAATATAAAATTTTAAAAATTAATACTTAAAAATGTGATTTGAATATATTCAATATATTCTGGTAAACAAGTACCGAGTGCAACTGTAAATTACCGAGAGTAAGAAAAAATTGTGTGCTGTGCGACCGGTCACACCAGATTACCCCCCCAAAAAAAAAAAAAAAAAAAAAAAACTGGATCAGCTCTTGCGTTAAATATAAAGGATGCGGCATTATTTATTTTCCATTTCATTAAATGTATGAGATAAAAACCAGTAATAATTGAAAATGAAGAAAAATAAGAAAACATATGGATTAAAACGGCTAATGCTAGTCAATATGCAAAGCATTGGGCCCTGGTATCTTATCCGATAAACGAGTTTAGACCTGTCTCCTGAAGCAATGGAGAGAGAGAATCAAGCTATGAGTCAAAGGATTTCACGGTGAGTATAATATTCAAAGATTAAAATCAATTAAAAAAATTAAAAAGAAAAAAAAAAAAATAAATAGTAAAAATGAAATCCGAAATTTAATCATAAAAAAAATTTGGCAACACCAAGCCCTATGTCATTAAGTATATTTAGAAGAGCTACTGATTATGTATTTTTCTTAATTCATCTAATAAAACTTTGGCCAAATGCTAACCAAGCTGAGATTATTTAATAAATGAATTAAAAAAAAAAAATTAACTAAAGCTTAATTATTCATAAATAACATTTAGATACAATATTTTGTTATATTCATTGCATTGGCTAGCATTATTACGTATTTAATATATGATAATAAATAAATTTTTAATAAGAAACTAATTTTCTGCTTAACTAATATATAAACGATGAATTAATATAACGAATGAAATGAAATTTACCTAAAATGGCCTCAAAGTTTAGGAGAAATTCGATTTTTTTAGGAGCGTTGCTCTCGGCGCGTCTCTCTTCAATCAACGCCATGATGCAAATGCCGCGTGGAATAGATAATTGGAAATTTTGACACAGGTTATGTTCCCTTGACGCGAGCCGGAGCTCGACTGAGACCCTCAGGTCTTGGCCAATGAAGATAAAGCAGATTTTACCGCGAAAAAGGTTAAACTCGATCCCCAGCTCAGCTACTACCCTGGCCTAGCAACTAGGGGCAAAGAGCTTTAACAAATCGCTTATTGGCAAAGAGCCAACTTATTTTAATTAAAAAGGTATAAGAATATAATATTTTAATATTATAAATAAAAAATAATTTTAAATGAGAATTCTAAAGCAAAATAGTTTTAAACTGAATTAACATGTATATCTAATTCTATTATTTTTTGAATAGCATAAAAATTGTTTCAAAATATCTATCCGCTTTTAATGATGAGTGAAAAAATAATTAACTTGTATTTTTTATTTAAAGATTGGTTGCAATGAAAAGTAAAGTAAAAAAATTAAAATATTTTTAAAACAAAATTCTTAAAACAGAACAGGGTTTCTCAACCTTTTTCTTATAACGACCCCTTTAAATTTTAAATACACTTTCTAAATTATATATTTATTATTGTAAACGAAAATTTTTATAGGATATATAAAATATCACAATGTCTATTATAATAAGATGGCTGTAGATTCATGGGCGTAGCCAGACTTCTTGTTAGGGGGGGGGAAGGCCAACCCCTCGTTAGGGCGCGAGGGGGGGGTTTACAATTAATATATACATAGATTATTAATTATTTATTTAAATAAAAAAAAAATTAAATTAATGTAGTGGATTGGGGTGTTAAAAAAAAAAAAATTCCCAATGGGAAAAATATATATTTGCTTGTTTTTTTTTTTTTTTTTTAGAACCAGCCAGGGGGGGGCAACGGCCCCCCTGCCTCCCCCCTGGCTACGCCCATGTGTAGATTGGTGAATATTTGATTTTACATTATACAATAATTTGACGGCGTATTTTTTAAATCATTTATTATTGCCAAATTTTTGTAACCAGGGTGGTGTTACGATCAACTGTTTAAGGGCCGGTTGCTTCACTTCTAGTTAACAAGCTATCCCTTGGATATGCTATTTGACTATGGCTTTCGAATCTTTTCATATATAGTTAAGCTAATCAGATGATTAAATAAGAGCACAGATCGAAATGAACTAGTTAAGACTCAAAGCTCGGTATATGATTTAACTAAGGTATGAAATGAGGAACTTAAGCCTGGTTTAATTGATTTTTATAAGTTTTCTCAGTTAAAATATTAATTATTTTCATTTTTATAATTGAATTTTTTTTTAAATAAATTTGATTAAGTTGCTAGCTTCACAAAACTTTCCTTATACTTATTAATATATATGGGGCGATATTTTTTTTTTTTTTTTTTTGTTATAATTTTTTATCAAATGTAAAATATGAAATGTGAAAATAGCCAAAATTTATAAAAAAAATATATATATTTTTGAAATATATATGGTGAAAGTCAAAAAAAAAAAAACATTTTCTCATATGCTCCATTATATTTCAATATTATTTTTCAAATTCATTTTCCGGCTCTTCCTTTCATAGAGCTAATGTTATATTCCTATGGGGATTTGAATGTTAATTTTGATTAAAAAAAAAGGGGGGGGGGGGCGGAACTTTTTACAAATTAAAATTTTTTTTTTCCAATTCTTATGAAATTTTGTATTTATGTAGTAATGTCTAATGTATATAAAATATTCAAATATGAGATTAAAATTTTGAAAAATTTTCAAGCAGTCAACGTTTAAAATACACAAAGCATACGGAAATTTTGAATCAATAGTTTACTTATGAAATGCAAGTGGTCAAGTTAACTAACTCGACATAAAAAAATCTGGTGTGACAACTTTTTTTAAAGTCTTTAGACTGTTCATTTTAGTTTGGAAATTTAAATAAATATTTTTTAATTAATCCGTGAAATAACTGAAGAAAAAGCTATAATCCTTACAATATAGAGGAGAGAGGAGGGGGATTCAGGATATAACTGAATAAAGATGTAAGTCAGCCTTTCAAAGATGGTCCACTAGTATCAAAATTGAATGAGAGACAAGGGGAGAGGGAGGGGGCGGAGCATCCCTAGCCAACCCGACTGGTTCTTAAAAAAAATATTTATAAACTTTTCTTTTTCTATATAGCCTAAGATGCCGAAAGGACTAGTAGAATATAGTTTATCCTTTGCACACTCGATACTATCATTAGTTACGCTAGAATCAAGGTTTGACCCGACTACTCGCTCTTACCCTACTTTCCCCTACCTTATTTATTTAAGATCCTGCATTTGGTTTCCTAAAGGTAGATATATTTGATTGACCTGAGAAGAAACTTATTTTTTTTTTTTATTTATACTTGTTAATTCTAAGACCCTTATTAATAAAAGTTTTTAAAATAATAACAATTCTATAAGAATGTAAATCTACCGTTAATATTTTGTTTAAAAAGTGTTGAGTGGGTGTAATTCCATGGGCTTGAATCTGATCTTTTATTTCGCTACGGACTTGTTCACTTTAGATTATGAGATTTAGAATGAATAAATAAAAAAAATATGAAATATACATTTTAGAAAAAAATTGAGTATAGTTTGTTGTTATGAATAAATATAACTAATTATTAGTACCATAAATAATCAAAATGGACATAGGTTATCTCTATTACACACTCTCTTTCTTTCGCTTCTGATTTTTTTCTATGATATACCTCTTTTATGATAATATATATTTCGGGTGAGAAATTTAATTTGATTTTGAGATAGCTCTCAAATTATTAGACCAATTAAAATCCCCTGGTCTTAAAAGCATAACAAATTAACTTCAAAGATAATGGCTCTAGAAGCTTTTAAATACTCATATCAAGAGAAGATTGAAATTCAAAATTTATTTAAAATTATATTAAAACGTTTTTTCTTTTATCATAGGTATTGTTAAAGCATTATTAAATCAAATATAGATCTAATGCCTTTCAAATGTATTTTTCCAAGTAGTAGAAATACTTATATCATAACAAAAAAGTATTTTTAAAACAGAGCAAATGGCCTCCACTCATATAAGCCGGAAGTTGCAATGTACATTTCTTCAAAAATTTTAATTATTTAACAGTTCTCAAAGTAAAACGTTGTCTTAAAGCTTTTATTAAATTTAAAATGAGATAAAAGAAAAAAAATCGAGAGATATTTTTTTTTTTTATCTGCTGTTTATTTGGTTGCCAATCCAAAAGGGGTAATATATCGTTAATTATATTTTAAATTTCAGCTCAAGTCTTTTTACTTTCTCTTACTTATATATTAATATGTTAATATATATAGAGAGAGAAAGTATTGGTTTCATGTCAAAAATATCGATGTCTAGATTTTGATGGAAATATACGTTTTGAGGACCGTAAAATGGTCTGTCTATGAACAGAAATATCTCAAGAACGAAAAGATCTAGAGGCTGGAATTTTGATATTTAAGTTAAGTACCCCCCTGAGACGTAACCTTAAGCTTTTGAACAAAATCGGTCAAAGAGTACTACTAGTACTTTACTTAAATTTTCTCAAAATTCGCTCCAACGATTTTGATTAAAATTCATAAATCAATTGTTTTTCAAATGCTCTTGTACAGTGAGTGACAATATTAAGTCCCACCCATGCGTTTTCTACTTGTGATTATTTCATTGTTTTTAAGAAAATATTTTATTTACTTTCATGGTTCAAACCTAGAAAATTTCCAATAAATATTTTCATTTTCTTTTTTAAAAACAATGAAATAATCACAAGTAGAAAACGTATGGGTGGGACTTAATATTGTCCCTCACTGTACATCATAGGAAAAAGATAATAGAAATGGTTTTAATGGTAAGAGAATATAAATATTTATCTTTTTAGATAAAAATTCATATACGTCTAAATCAACTATATCTTAGATGTTCTTTAAAAAGTATATCAGTAAAATTTTTCGAAATTGTTTAAGTACACTTTATTGATGTAGTATTTCAGATTTTTTCATATTCATTTTTCGGCTCTTCCTTCCATAGAACCAATTTTAAATCCCTATGGAGATTTGCATGTATATTTCGATTCAAAAAGGGGTCCCCTTTGAACTTTTTACACAATTTAAAATTTTTTTTCCAATTCAATTTTATATTTATTTAGGGTTGGTTCTCTATTGTGTATAAAATATCCAAATTAAATATATCTCGTCACAAAAAATCTGGTGTGACAAGCACAGTACAACACTTTCTCTTACCGAAGGGTAAGATCTAGATAAGTTTGTGTTTGATTGGGCATATCATGTTCCGAGAAATTCTCACTTTCGCGGCGTGCGGACTAAATTTTTTCCTAAATCACCGGCCCAATCTAAATGAGCGCGAAGTCTTGGTTCGAGTCCAGGGGGCGCGATATGCCCAACTCATCTCTTTCTTTATCTTAAACGACATAATGACTAGGTTATTTACATCTATATCTAGATCTCTTACAGCTATTTCAAACAAAGCTCTATTTATTAATTAATTAATTTGTTTATTTATTATTATATTATCTATTTTTTTCTAATGTAAAAAAGTTTAAAATTAAAAAAATTAAATATATAAATATTAAATTTAATTTGCATAAATCATTTAAGAAAAAAATGTTTATTTATGTGTATTATGGGAAGTAATATTTAAAGAAATATTTAACCCCAATAAATGATGTAAGAAAAAAAATTTCTTATCATTAAAAGAGTCAAGGAAAGAGATTTTTAATCATCGTTTATTGAATAAAAAATCAAAGTCAATTTGATGAGCCATGTATTTATTAGTGTTATTAATAAAGATAGCTATTTAATTATAATAATATTTATAAATATTTACTTGTATTTCGAAATAAAGTGTGACATTCTATGTTCGATCAATGAGGTCAAAATTAATTTTAGTGAGGTCACTGCAGACGACTATTGTACGGGCTTCAATAATTAATCTTATCTCGAAATGCCTAGCAATCGCAGTTAATAGTTTTATAATAAAAAATAAATTATTTAGGTTGAGTTCCAATTTTTTTAATAGATAGAATATGATTGTATATTAAGTTGAAAGTCGGATATGCCAGCTGTTTCATTAAAAAAAAAAAAAAAAAAATTAAACCTCTTAATTATGTATTGATGCTCTTTAGAATGAGGCAAATCTATTATTATTATGGGAGTTTTTAATTATACCTAGTAGACCACATTTTGTATTAATTATTTATTAAAAATATAAATAATGTGCAATGTTTCGACTGCTTATTCTGCAGTCGTTTTCAAGTACTGTGCACTGGTACCGACTCTAAGTGAACTAACCTCTAAGAGACAGTTACGTGCATTTTATATACAACGACGTCAGCGCCATCTAGAGTGATTATTTTGAATAGATATTAAGGTTAGATTATTGTATTATATTGTTGGAATAATTTAATAATAATTTGTACCATCTATGCTAAAAAATCAAATTCAAAAAACTTATTGTAACATCATGCTTTTTATGTAAATACTTGCTTTGATGATTGTGTCTAGCTTCATGGGAATGAGTGTAAATGGCGCGAAAATGTGTGTCTAACTTCATAAGAATGACTCTAGATGGCGCTGAAGTCGTATATAAAACTCACGTAACAGACCCTTAGAGGTTAGTTCACTTGAGTCTGAGCTAGTGCACAGTAATTGAAAACGACTGCAGAATAAGAAATCGAAACGTTGCACATTATTTATATTTTTCATAAATAATACAAAATGTGGTTTATAATTAAAAACTCCCATAATAATAATAATAATACAAACCACAAAAGTTTTAATAAACACAGGCACATCTATTATATAAAATTATTTTGGTGAATGAAATTAAATTGCCCAACTACCAGAATCCGCTGCCTTTGTTAAAGTATATTAATTGAGAAAAGTTCGATGAGAGGAGTTCATAAAAATCTCTTATTGAGAGTCTAATAATAAACAACAAAATCTCTCTCTATCTCAGTGAAGATTTATTGTTAGACAATAAATTATGAGAATAGGGTACACATTCCCTGTATATTGCTTGTTAATACTATTTGTCACAAAGATAACTGGACAAAGATCCATTGGGTTTCTGTCCAATTATCTTTGTGACAGATAGTATATATAAATTTAAGTCTATGGCTGACTGCCGATTGATTGACTGTTGGCTACGTTCTGATCCAACTATTACTCTATTTTTTTGTTTCTTGGCAAATGTGAAATTATACATATATCCTAATATTATCTAATATATAAAAATAAATATTAATAGTGGGGTTTTCTCTGTTAAGTAGCTTATTAATAGGGATTCAAGGACAAGAGTCCTTTAAGAGAGCCTTAAGCGAGCACCGCAGTTAAAATATCATATAATAAATTATACACATGTTAAAGAAGAAAAAATAAACGACTTTTTTATTAAGATAATTTTAGAAAGAAATTATCAACTTTTGGGATAAAAGGAACGTAAGAACCTTTAAAAAAATTTAACATCAAAGAGGTAATTTAAACAATTTAAAAATTTATCATTCTTCTTTTAATAAAATGCTACTGAATTAAACTGAAACCCGGATATTTGTCATTTGAAAATTCTTTTGATGTTGGTAATATAAGGTTTGTATTAATTCAGTATTAGAGTATTTTTAGAAATATAATAAAATCATGTTAAGCGAATATTCCAATCAACATATTCCATTATCCATACATATATTTCCATTTAAATTTAGTTGTAGTAGTTATTGGTGAGCGTTGTTCTTTATAGTCAATTCCAATGTAAAAAAATGTCAGGTATTATTAATAAGCTCCAAGTTTTTTGGAACTTTTTTATCTATTTCCATTTGTGGGTTGTCTACCTTGCAACCAAACAATTACAACCAATTATCCCAACACATGGTAATTGAAGATTTTGCCTAACGACTCAATTGAGCCAAATTGGTGTTTAAAATTCCTTTTTCAATTCTAATCTGTTTTTACCGACTTATCAAATGTGTTTGGAAAATAGTAAAAGTCGTTAGAGACTTAGGGCCGGTTGCTTCACATCTAGTTAAGCTAATCATATGATTAAATAGGAGCTTATGCCGATGTTAGTTAGCAGTAAACACAGGGTTTAGTTTAAAAAGAAGTTTTATTTGGTTTATGTGCATTTCATTGTTAAAGTATCATTATCCAAACCTTAGTTTTTAATAAGGTTCTGATGATGATGATGTTTTAACATCGAAATGTTACATAAGCCAAATAAAATTCAATTTTTAATCTAAACCTATTGTTTACTTTTAAATTATCATATATATATATTTTTTTATTTAGAATAATTTGTGTGATATGTGAAGTTTGGAACCATTGGCAAAGTGGAATGCCAAACCCTTTATTAAACCTTGTTTTTATTTTTTAGGAAATTTTTTAAAAGACTAAATATTTTTAATTAATTATTCAAATTTATAATATTTATTTAAATTAATTTAAATATTTTTTTAATAATTTTTATAATTTGTCTTTATTAAGTTGCTAACTTAAAAACTTTTCTTATATCTCAGATAGCTAATTATATGTGAACAACTCATTTTTTTAACTCGAAGGTTAAGAGTTCTAGTTTACTATATAGGTGATTTACTATTGGCCGGATAAATTTACTAATTGACTATAAGTAAAACAACCGGCCCTAAATGTAGAGAATAGGGCAATCAAATAATAATTATAAGGAAAAAAAAATTCAAAATTATTTTTATAAATTTCTTTTTTCTGTGATAGAAACGTTAGTATTCAAAACCCCAGAAATAATTTCCATGCAGGGATTTCTGCTCAAATAAATAGAGAAGTTGAGTTTTATCAGAATTAATGTGAGAGAGAAAGAAAGAGTTGGTCAATTTGTGTTCAAAAGAATAAATGGATGAGCAATGCGATTATCCATTTTCACAAAGAACGATGAAAGAGATGTCAACTGGGACAGTAATAAGTTAAGTGAACCTGAAAAAATGTATGGTAGAATTTTTTATGAAGGGTGAAAATAGATTCTATTCTAGGCTATAGGAAACCTAGTGTGAAATTTTTACAAATAAATCATCAATTGATATAAATATCTAACATATTATGAGTTATCTTACCATATAAAGAAAAATTTTACATTCAAAAGAGATAATATCAAGTTTTTTTTTTTATGCGCTGACGAGAAGAAAGAAACGAAGAAGATGACTCAAATACTTTTAATTCAGCAAATAAGTAAAATAATGAAATCTGATAATGCAATGTTAGAAAAGAATTATTCAAAGTACAGAATTTTATCTAATGGAAACGTTTTTCATATTTATTCTAAATATATGTACCATAGCAAGGAAAAAATAAAGGGTTGGACTAAGCCGAGCGCACAATTTTGCCCACCCACTATTAAAAAAAAAATATTGCCCCCTCCCCCACCCCCTAATGGTCCGATGTTTTTTTACATATTATTAATCATTTTACTCGGGAGAAAGTCTAGTTTCTGAATATATAAAAAAAAAAATTATAAAATTATAAAAAAAAATATATAGTTAGGTACCACCCTGGCACGTAACACTAAACTTTTGAACAAAATTGGCCAGAGAGACTAGTACTTTACTGATGTACTTTTTCAGTTTTTTTTTTTTTTTTTTTTTTTTTTTTTCAAAATTTGCTCTAACAATTTTGATTAAAATTCATAATTCAATTATTTTTTAGATGCTCTTTATTCTCATTTTGCCATTGAAATCTTTTTGAAGCACACTTTACTCTTGTACTTCATAAGAAAGATGAGAAAAATGGTTGCCATGGTAATAAAATATAAATAAATTAAAATTAAATATACAAATTAAACACTAGGTTATTTGTTTCAAAGGTTTTATTAATTAAAAAATTAACACTTGATACGTATTTCGACAATTCCTTGTCATCATCAGAAGTGACAAGGAATTGTCGAAATACGTATCAAGTGTTATTTTTTAATTAATAAAACCTTTGAAACAAATAACCTAGTGTTTAATTTGTATATTTAATTTTAATTTACAAAATGTTTCAACGAGAACCAACGGTCGAAAGTTTAAATCTTCTTAAAATATAAATATTTTCCCATGTTTATAAATTTTATAACTTGAATTCTAATATACCGTACTGTCGGAAACTAAATATATGTCAACACAAAAAATCTGGTGTGACAAGCACAGAGCCGATACCGAAGGTAAGAGAAAGTTGAGTGCTGTGCGACCAGTCACACCACTTTTTTTTAATTAAATGACTTTTTAAAAACATTGAAATGGAATTTTTTTAAGTATTGTTTAATTGTATTATTTAAAAATATTTTCATTATCAAATAATTTTAAACAGTGAGCGGTAGAAAATTATGTGACTAAAAGAGATTTGGTAAAAGTGGGCGGTCGGTAAAAAAAAAGTTGACTACTCCTGGGTTAGAGGAATGAATTTTTTATATAAGACATTAGCCTTTGCTTTTAAACCCCTATTTCTGGATAGGGAAGCAACAGAGGAAAAAAAAAGTCGCATGGTTTGTCTCTCTTGCTGAGAGAGGAGAGATGGAAATCTGACAGAAGAAATGCCAGTCTTAGCTCGGGTAACTCGTGGTCGCTATCCACGTACTCACGAAAGAGGTGAGCCCCTGAGTGAATTATCCTTAAAAATGAATAACAAGAGCATTAAAGCACTGAGTGGGATTTATAACGGGGTTAAGCTGTTTTGCTCAAATCGTCAGCTTGGGTGGTTGAAATTGAACAAATCAAGAGATGTATGAGTGGATAATAATGGATCAAAATATTTTCAAGGATACTTTAATCGGATAATTCCAAGTTAAATCCTTATGATTCAAGAATGCCCAAACATAGAACATGGATCAGATCGTTCAAGGGGAGATTAGTGAGAGCCTGGAATAACCTTCCGGATCATATAAAAAGGGCATATTCCTATAGAAGCTTTATATCTCGAGTTGTTGATCCCTCTCCTTTATCTCATAAAGATAATTAAAAAATATACATTATTATTCAATATTAATTAGATAAATTATAAGTAAAAACACGAGTTGATATATTTTAATAAATAATATATTGAAACATATCACCTGTATTTTTAGTTTTAATTTACCTTGAGGTTACCAGTTTAAATTTTATTATTATTATTGAAAATAAGAAAAATTGCAATATTGTTGTATTATTATAAAAATAAAAGTATTATTGATATTGTACAGTGGACGCCTAATCTACTCGAGAGTGGGACCTTGAGTTTAGCCAACCAAACAAAATTTTAAAAACAAATAAATCCTCTTTTTTTTAATGCAAATGAAGGGAAAAGCAACTTTTAAGACAAGCCCGACGGCGAAGCATTTTGGTTGCCTAAGCTCAAGGCACCATTCTCGAAGCACTTGTGCGAACTACAAATTCCTATCGGGATCCCCGTTTAATTACGCGAGGTGCTTTAGTGAACGAAGACACACACCTCAAAGCCAACCGACCTCTGGCCGTAGCCATCTACCGGCACCCCTTGAAGTTACATCATTTCCTATCTCTAACTCCTCCTACGTTCATTTCTAGCTAGTGAACTAATCCTAATTTCTGATCCCGTCCGGTTCCTTTTATCCAACCTCTTCTATGCTTTGGAGGATGTTCTAGTTTGAAGAAGGACTCCTTCAACACCGGCGTGTAGCCTACTCCTTTCGAGGAATGCATCTGAGAGGGAAACGTCCCTTCCACAGCAACTCTCTCTCCTTGTAGAGTTGTCTGGGGGCTATTGTGGTGGGATCCAATATTCCAATCCAGTGCCTGAATGAGGATTTATTTACATTAAATAAATATTTTTATTTAATAAAAAAAATCCCGCACGCCCAGGATTTGAACAGGGATCTTCATTGTAGAAGCCGACACCCTAGCCCACTACACCAAAAGTTTTTAATAATCACACAAAGTTCTACCAGAATGCAATTTCAATTAACTATATGCCTAATTGGTGTCATGTGAAAGTACAATACGTTTCAATGTATTATCAAATTATTTCTCTAAATTTTATAATTCATTTTTGCCTACATAAACTTCATATGAAATGTAAGTGCGATTCGATTTCATCAATCCTCTCGATATATCTCCGCAAAAGATATTTGTCATCTGTTTTAAGTGAGTAAGTGACTAACTTCAAAAACGAATCATGAAACCGCAGTTGTTAAATATCCCGAGAAACTAAAAAGTGATATCCTCTAGAGAAAATTAATCGTGAAAAAGTCATTGGTTTTCAAGAATTAAGTTGCTTCAGTCATTTATTTAAAGGTCAAATATATTCAATGTAAAATCTAAATGACCAAAAAAGGTCTCAATAATTAATTTAAAAAAATAAAAAAAAAATAAGAATATCTAGGGACCTATCAAGGCAGGGTTGTGAAAGCAGAGTCTGGCAGCCAAATTTTTTTTTTTCTTTAAATATATAGCCTGTTGAAAGTTGAGCATCAGTAAATATAGCTGCCTAATGCAAAATATATATACTTTCTTGGCACTTATTGAGCCCTGAAGATGGCCTCTATAGAGACCCAAACGTAGGTCAAATAAAATATATAAAGAAAAAAATTTGGCTGCCAGTCTCTGCTTTCGCAACCCTTCCTTGATACAACTCAACAGTCACAACTCCTATAATATTAAGAATATCTTGTTTAAAATTTATTTCATAAGCAAAGAGCTTTCAAAATGAAAGCCATTTTATTTACCTATGAATATTTCAGTAGGAACATTTTAACATTTCATAAATAATATATCAACAATTAAAAATTAATTTTAGTTTTTATGTTTAAAAATATAAAACAGATAGCATATATTAATGTTAGAGATGATCAAAAATAGATATTTCTAAGGATATCCACCTTTTGAATTGAAAGTTAGTGATTATAATCTGTGTGTGTATAAATAAAAAGAAAAATCACCAAGCCAACACAATAGTTGAGGATTTTCAAGTGGATTAGAAAATGTGATTAAAATTTCTAAAGAACGATTTTTTTTTTTTGGTAAATGTATTTGGCTAATTAACATAAAAGCAAAAGCTGTTTTTAAAGTTTTGTATTTTTATATTTTAAATTTCATTAAGAGAATTGCGAAATTGTAAAATAAATTCAATAATTTTATTAAAAAAGTGTATATTTATTAGGAACCGACCGAAGTTTCGGTTTCGGCCAAAAACCAGCCGAAACCTGAGTTTCGGCTGATGGGATGAGACTGGCACACAAAGAAAAAAAAATCTGGTGTGACTGGCGCACAGCACACAACTTTCTCTTACCTTCGGTAATCGAAAGTTGTGTACTGTGCTTGTCACACCAGATTTTTTGTGTCGACATGTATTTAGTTCCCGGCAGTAGGGAATATTTGAATTCAGATGTAAAATTTATAAGTATGGGAAAATATTTATATTTTGTTACCATGGCAACCATTTCTCCTATCTTCTCTATGAAGCACAAGAGTAAAGTGTGCTTCAAACAATTTTGAGGGCAAAACGAGAATATACATTTGAAAGAGCATCTAAAAAATAATTGATTTTTGAATTTTAATCAAAATCGTTAGAGTGAATTTTGAGAAAATCGAAAAAAACTGATAAAGTACATCAGTAAAGTACTAGTACTCTTGGGCCGATTTTGATTAAAAGCTTATTTTTCCGGTCCCGGGGGTGTTTAACTTAAATATAAAATTTCAGCAGCATAGCTCAATTCCTCCATGCTTAAAATTGAACACACACACACAGACACACACACAGACAGACAGACCATGTCACGAAAACCACTTTTTTGGATTCAGGGGACCTCAAAACGTGAAGATCCATCAAAATCTCGACATCGAATTTTTGACATGAATCCAATACTTTCTCTCTCTATATATATTAACATATATATAGAGGTAAGAGAAAGTAAAAAAAGTCAAATGATTTTCGCAAGTAAAAAAAAAAAAAAAAAGTTAAAATAATATGAATTTTGTATAGGAAATACAAGTTTCGGTTTCGGTTTTGGCCGAAGCTAAGATTGAGGCCGAAATTCGGTTTCGGTTACGGTTGAAAATCTTGTTTGGGTCAGACCTTAATATTTATGTATTGTTGGCCTACATAATAAATAAGGAGGACGGGCGAAACGAACATTTTGTCCCCGATAAAATCGTTTTGTCTTGTCCGGTCAGTAAGCTACTAGATGACTATGACTTTCGAGTCTTTTCACATCTAGTTAAGCTGATCATATGATTAAATAAGAGCCAAGATCGTAGTAAGCACACTAAGGCCAAAAGTTCGGAATAAGGGGTGAAATTAGGAACACAAGGTTTGTTTATTTATTTTTTTTGGAAATTTTTAAATTAAATTATTTTTTAATTATTTTATTTTAATTTTTAATAATTTTTATAAAAGATGCCTTTATTAAGGTGTTAACTTCACAAAATTTTTCTTATACCTCAGATAGCTAATTAATATATATAATTCGCTCAGGTCCATGTGTCTGTCACGTTCTATTTGAGCAACTACCCGTTGGAATTTCGAAATCAAATTTTATATGCTTAAAGAGGACCTTCTAGAGATTACATGAAAATTATTTTCGTCAGTAAATTTATGAGTTATTAATTACTGAAGTTATGATTTCTCCATTAAGAAATGTATAGAGAAATATTTATGAATTCTATGAATGTATACAAATCCACAAGCAGGAGCACTGGATTGGAATTATCGGTCGGATAAATTTGCTAGATGTGAAGCAACTACTGGAGACATGCGACTGCAGTCGCTCATGACTGGCTGTGTATAAATGAATGGAACCCATTCCTTTGGCGCGCGTCTCCAGTCAGGCGATTTGACACGGACAGGTGGACTGTTACCTAGAGCAGTCTAGTAGTAACAGTCGGGACGACTGGAATCTTTTTTTTTTATTATTTCTGTGTTTGATGGTGCTACTGCAGTCGAGAATCTCTAGTCGTCTCAGTAGTTAGTTGCAGAGAAATCCGATTTTTATAAGAATTCAACCAGATAGTCGCGCTACTGTAGCCGAGTCGTCGCAAACGAATTGCAACATTCAGAATTTAATTTAAAGTATTCGAATAATAAATTTTACGACGGTAGAAACAGCCCGAGTATAGTAGCTGATGTATAATAAGTTTTAGGAAATTATTATATTTTTATTAAATCTAAAAATTCAGCTTGATATCCAATCGGGAAGTATTTTAAAAAATTCCAAAAAAGTTCCAAAGAAGACCGACCCTCTTTTGAATCGAAATTTACATCCAAATCTCCATAGGGATTTAACATTGGCTCTATGAAATGAAGAGCCGAAAAATGAATTTGAAAAATCTGAAATACTACAACAGTAAAGTGTACTTTTCACGAATATTTTTTAAAGAGCATCTAATAAAAATTGTCTACGCAGGGTAGACAAACAGACAATCGGAGGACTATTTTTGGTATTGAAAAAAAATCTTATCCGTTGAAAATGCATTCGACTTAATAAATTAATTTCACCGTGTCTGTTTTCATCTTCGCATCTCGTCATAAATAAAAACATCGATTGAATAGTAATTAAGTTATTAAATATTTACTTTATATTCATAGTATTGTATATATGAAAGATTTTAATCCGGTGTTTTTAACAAAGAAGATAAAATAAAGTGAAGATATTACAATTTTAAAAGATAGTAAAGAATAAATCTTTTAAACATGTGACATTAACATATCATATCCATCATGTTTTATTTGGATTTGTAACTTTTATTTTGTATCAAGATATATATTTTGTATCAATGAATAAAAATGATTCTAAAGCTATTGAAAAAGCATTTATTGATTGTAAATCTTACTCAAGTGATTTTACGTGTCTGAAGAATTATTAATATATTAATATAAAAAAAATACAGAAAATAAATTAAAATTGAGAACAGGGATTAGAAATTTTTAAAAATGAGAGACAATTGGTCAATTGGTGTTGGTGGACCTTATTTAACAAATATAGCAATTAGTAAGTTGGCTATTTAGTAAATATTAATTTTTGCAATCCATATATTCCCCTAAAAGAGTAAATTTGTACCTCGGCCGAAGACTTGGGAAGAAGTTAAATGTAAAGTAGCTCTACTTTTTCGAATATTTTATGTGATATGCAGAATTATCAAAGTTAAATTTGAAATAAAAGACATTTTTTTTGGCTTAAATCGTGGTTCATTTAAGCAAATAATAATACAAATAGTGTGTTATTAATTACACAATTGCATGAATGAAGTGAAGTTGGCTAGCGAGGTAAAGTTAACCACGCATGTAAATAATACCTAACCTTAGTATTCATTGTTCAAAGTGAATGCATCTATCTGATAACAGATCAGGAATTAACATTATTGTATTATTGTTAACAACACAATTTTCGAATTATTATTTACTAAAATAAACCACGATATAAGCAAAAAAAAATGTCTTTTATTTCTAATAACAATAATGGTGAAAATCTATATCAATGAATTTAAAGTTAAATTTATTTAATAAAAAATATCGATGGTTTATCCTCAACTATTGGTCCTATAAAACCTAACTTTTTCCCAATTTCAAAAATCATTCGACTTTTTTTTTTGTTTAAGTTAATTTATTCTATATTCGCCATTTTCCCATTGTTTAGATTAATTGAGGAGGGTTCCGAACTCCTCCCCCGAATACGTCATCCCTTGGGTTCTAACCCTTTCGGACCTTAAAAGGGTAGCAAAATAAAGATAAATTCTGATGATATAAAAAAAAATTCAACGATAACAATACTTTCTCTTTATATATATTTCATATATAGGGTAAGAGAAAGTAAAAATTAGTGGAAGGTAAATATGCAACAAAAAAAAAGCCAGTGCATATATATATTCTTTAACAATTTGAGAAAATAGTTTTAAATGAATATTTGAGATATCAAAGTTCCAAACCGTATGATACTGATCGTATTATACTTAAGCACGAAATTAGCTATTTTTATAATATGACTGGTTCATATTTTAACTAAAATGTTTTTTTGAAGATACGAATAATTTATATAAATTATAATATGAGTTTGGGTAACGTGAAGAACTCATTTTTTTTTAGAATTCAAGCTTCATTCATATTCTTTTATTTTATTTATTTTTTTTCATAAATTGTACTTCTGTTGGCCTCCTTTCAAATAAAAGTTTCGGAATTCTAGTTTAAATTTAGTACAGGCCTATTTTAGTCGGATATATTTTTGGAACTTGTCCCGAATTTTTGACTTTAAGAATTGTTTATTTATTATTAAAAAAAAAAAAGACTAATCACGAAAGGTTTTTAGATTAAATAATCATTTCCACTGTGAACAAGTTTTATAACTAAAGGCCTTGAAACAGTGAGCTGATATGCCTCTATCAGACATGCCATGACTGAAATATTAATTTTAACAACAATGAAATTAATAGTCATGATGTCATTTCTTCCTGAAACAGAGATGGGGCACAAAGAGAATTCAAATGAATTTTTTTTTTTTTTAAAGCATCGGCCTCATTTAGCAGTGACAAAATCCTATGTGAACATAGATGATATTTAAAAATATATACTCTACTAATTAGTAATTAAAGAAACAATAAAATTTCACCAGTTTTTATGAAAGAGAGAAAAAAATATGAAATTCTTTAGACTAATTAGAAATAAATGATATTTTTTTTTATTGGAAGTATAATGATAATATTTTTCTTTCTTTTATATACCTTCATTTAAAAAAGTAATTTCCTCTTAGAATTTTTTTTAATGAGTTGAATAGTACATTTTTAATTTTTTTTTCTTTTGTTGCATATTTACGTATGTAAAATTAATATTTAAGAAATATACGAATTAAGTATTCTAAAAGAAAGAGAAAAAAAAAAGAAAGAGAATTTGCATATTCATTTAGTTAGAAAATAAAACAAAAATAATTTTTTTGGAAAAAGAAAGTTTAAATATTTAAAAAAGCTTTATCTCTAAAAATGTATGAGATATTGAATTCCTTTTCAAGACTTAATTATGTATTGAAATATCGTAAAATAAAATTTGTATGTTAAAAAAAAAAAAAAATAGGAGTTACGTAAATGGATAAATTTAGGAACCTATGCGTGGAGGTTCTCACTAATAACTAAGGAAAAGATTTTCACCATTTTTTTTTTTCTTAAAGAATTACGATATCTAAGTATTTGTTTCTTTTTTACTTTCTCGTACACTATATATGAAATATATAGAGATAGAATGATAGCAAACATGTTTTGAGGTCCCCTGAGACCAAAAAAGTGGGAGCCGCATATTGGTCTGTGTGTGTGTGTGTGTAAATTAAGGTGCTATTGGAAACTAAATATATCTCGAAACAAAAAATCTGGTGTGACCAGCACGGTGCACTTTTTCTTTCCGAAGGGTAAGAGAAAGTTGTGTGCTGTGCGCCCGTCACTCCAGATTATGCTGATATCTACTAAAAACTATTATATCAGCTAGTGAATGATTTATATAAATATGGAATGAATCTAAATGGCTTCTAGTGTCGAAAAAAAAATAATCAATTAAGCACATTTTAACCAGATTAACAAAAAGTTGCCGAAGATTTAGAATTGGAATTCTCTTAAATATTTATCTATAGTTTATCCGCTTCGAAATAAAACCAGGCCACCGGGTGGTCGGCGGCGGATCAAGTATCCAACTTGCATCCATAAGAGTCGGACCCGGGACCTCTAGTCTCTCAGGGCCAATGGAGTGCAGAGTAGTCCAATGCCAGGAGCACTTCGATGCCTCAGAAGAGATCCCGAGTTCTACTTTCGATAGATACTTAATCCGTCGGTAAAAATTAATTGTTGAATGCAAAATTTAGGAGCTCTTGAATATAAAACCTTTATGTCTCCAAAAATTGAAACAACAAAAAATAAACTAGGATGATATTATAAATAAACAAAAGAAACAGTATTTTAATATTCGCTGAATGTGCTTGTTGGGAAGGTGTAAGTGGGCCCGAGACGATTTAGAATATTTTGAAAAATCACTTTCTTTAGTTTGTGTAAAAATTGGTTAATAATCAAGGTGAAGATAACCTAACAATAAATAATATTAATTTAGAGTAGTACGGTACATAGTAATATTTTGATAGTAAACGAAAGACTTTGCCTCTAAGAAATGGGTTAAATAATATTTACAAAGAAAATATCAATTAAATCCTAGAGCATTAAAAAAAATACCATGAAATCATATAAGGTTCAACACAGGCTTTAAAATTTAACAACATAAATTGGGTGTTATAAAGTGAAGTAATAACATCAGCGTTAAAAATGCTATTCTCTAAACCAAATTTTAACAGCGACGTTAACATGTTGCTTTTATCTTAAAGCTGTCAAAATCATAACCTTACTAAACGCCATTTTGATACATTAAATATGAAGTTAAAATATTAAAGGCACTCTCTAGGCATGACATTAATATTTAACATTTTTGACTAAATGTTAACGCTTTGGTTTTTGCTTACAGAATAGCAATTTGAGGCAATGAGGTGTTAAAATGAATTAACGCTGATTTCAGATGTTAAAAGTTTACGTTTTTCCTTAGAGAATAGACCTGATAGAGTGATATTCTTAAATTCTAATGTTAATTATAAATATTTAACAAAAAAAAAAAATGAATAATTAATAAATTTGATTTGGAATAATTATGCAAAAAGAATAGAGAATCAAGGTGAAGATCACCTGAGCGAGATCGATGCGATAATAGCTGTCCAGAAAATGAGGAGGCGTGCGATTTCTTACACTAGACAGGTTAACTACTCAACAAGGACATCACATCTTCCCTACAAATAGCGCCAAGAAATCACACCCTCTGTTTGGATAATTAAGGGGGAGGAATGGCGTACAGAGAGGGAAGAGAAAGAGAAGAAATTGATAATTAATTATAATTTTGGTAAAAAAGTAACAAAGGTGTAGTCTTCTTAAAATCTGAATTCTGTTACGGATAGTAGAATAACAAAATCATTAATTATAATCTAAATCACACACTTAATACGGAGAAGCGTTAGGAATGAAAATTCAATCTCAAAATGGATATTTTATATATAATAAATCGCATGTAGAAAAAAAAATGTTGAAGTGTTTTTCATTCAGCCACATTGTGGGGGGCCACTAATGCGATTTTCATTCCCGCTTTGAATGATGTTCTACAATCTCACAAAAATTTCATATTTACTGAGATATTTTTGACACGGTCAGAAAACAGAGGATTTACAATTATATATATAGGAGAATTAAATTTAAGTGCACAAGGTTTTCTGTTTCAATAATATATTAATTTGATATTAACACTTGATGCGCATTTCGACACCATATGT
The DNA here is from genome assembly GCA_023213315.1 of Euborellia annulipes. NCBI lineage: Eukaryota > Metazoa > Arthropoda > Insecta > Dermaptera > Anisolabididae > Euborellia > Euborellia annulipes. The sequence goes on from JAKCPI010030907.1 coordinate 120,334, forward strand.
GTCATCTTCAGAGGTCAGTATGTAATTCGCTTCTGAAGATGACACATATGGTGTAGAAATGCGCATCAAGTGTTAATATCAAATTAATATATTATTGAAACAGAAAACCTTGAGCACTTAAATTTAATTCTCCTATTAAAGCATAATGTTTCAACTAGAGCCAAAGGTTACCAGTTTAAAATTAATTATATAAATGTAAATAAAAATGGGTTTATCTTGTCTATAATTTGGGTACTTGATTAAAAATAAACCTAATTTTTACATTTTTTTAGAGAGAAAGTATTGGATTCATGTCAAAAATTCCATGTCGAGAATACAAGTTTTGAGGTCCCCTGAGTCTAATAAAAAGTGCGTCCCGCAAAATGCTCTATCTCAAAATATCTCAAGAACGAAAAGAGCGAGGATTTTTAAATTATATATTTAAGTTAGGTCCCCTCCAGAGACGTAACACGAAACTTTTTAACAAAATCGACCATAAAGTAATAGTACTTTACTGATGTACTTTTTTATTTTCTTTCGATTTTCTCAAAATTCGCTCTAACGATTTTGATTAAAATTCATAAATTATTTTTCAGACGCTCTTTAAAATGTATATTCTCATTTTGCCTTTAAAATCATTTCCTCTTGTACTTGATAGGAAAGATATGAGAAATAGTTGTCATGGTATTTGTAAAATTTTTAAGTATAAAATAAATACAAAACGAAATCATTAATTAGTAATAATTAAAATCTACTATTTAAGAAAGAAAAAATACTTTCGGATTAGATAATAAATTTATTATCTGTTAATAAAGTCAGTGGTGCAACCAGGAATAGTCCAAGGCAAGGGCGGATCAAGAGGATTTTCTCGGAGGGGGGGGGGGGGTAATCTGGTGTGACAGGTCTCACAGCACTCAATTTTTTATTTCTTTCGGTAATTTAAAGGTGCATTCTGTACTTTTTTACCAGAATGCATATACAAATCAAATTTTTAAGTATTAATTTTTAAAATTTTATATTTTTAATTGCCAATAAAAATATTTTTCTCAAATCTCGGGGGAGGGGGGGGGATAATTGCCCCCTCTACCCCCCCCCTTGTATCCACCCTTGTTTCAAGATCATAAATACAAATCAAAATTTATAATATCAATTGAGTTTAAATTTATCAATAAAATTATTTCCAATTTACGTTTTTTGATCATGATTTATATTTGACTCGAACCACATTATTTTGAATTCCTTCAGAAAAAAATCCAGTATTTTATTTAAACTTGTGGAATAATTAAATGGCAAAAGGAGAAATCAATCAAACACGTGTTTGCAATTTAAGAAAGGTCTTTTTATAAATAGTCCTATAATTATAAATATCGATTTAATCCTTTCAGTTTATATGTTATATAACAATTCATCAATTTCTTGATTTTAATTAATTTTTTTTTTTTAATAATACGAGTTTTTCTTTAAATAATAAATTATTAATAAAGTCTAGTATTCTCTAAATTATAAACATGAAATCAATCAGGGTCACAAAATCATTGTAGGTGGTTGGTTATACTTATCCCATAAAAATAATGTATAAAATACATATCTGCCATAATTTACTATAAAATATAAGACTTGTAAGCTATTTGACTATCCTTGAAGCATATCAAAACGAGTTTTTTTAGACAAACTATATTTGGTAATTTGCCAAGGCTGTACAGGGCCAGCTGGTTAGTTATATCGTATAGTTGGAACGTTGTAGAAATTCCCAGCCGAGATCTCAAGTGAGGAGTGTGTGTCTATGCAAGAGAAAAAAAGTAAAAAGGAAAAAAAAAAAGGAAAAAGAAAAAAGGCGGGAGGGAGGGCAAGCCTATGACTTCAACCTTCGCCACATTACTCAATGACAAATTCCAGTTAAGCACCTTTTTGGCTTTTATATTATGGCCCAAATAAATGTCTGATATTTTTTTTTTTTTTATTTCAGTTAAAAAGACTAACTCGATTTGATCAATCTTTGAAAATAAATAAGTAAATTAGTGTTTGAAGTAAGCCCAGAGTGTTATTAAAAAATAAATAAGTAGATTGTTTTTATTTAAAAATATTAATAAAATATTTCTTTCGAGCAAAATCTAAAGTTTAAGGTGATGAGGAGGTCGGTAAATTTCCTCATCATTACCTTAAACTATATCAGGAGTCCTTCATCAAAAAATCTAAAGTTTTACATTTTCACTATATATTTTGGCACAAGTAATTGAGTAAAAATTTTACTATGCAGTATATTTTGAATAAAATTTTTTTTGACTCTTTAGTTTAATTAAGAGACCTTTGAATAAAGAAAAATGTTAATTTCAGAAATAAGCTTCATAAAATTCCACTCAAATTTTGAGGAAAAATTTTTAAAGAATTTTAATTTAAGAAATTTTATAAAAAAAATTTTTTTGTTTATTAGAAATATTTATGAAATATTCCGAAACACACCTAAGGAAAATTTAAAGTGAAGGTAATTTTAATAGACTTATTTTAAATAGAATTCCTTGAAATCAAATTTTTCTTGACTGAATAATAAAAAGGACTATTAAAATTACCTTTAGGTTAAGATTTTTCATTGTGAATACGGAGGTTATAAATATATCTTGAATTTAACCGAATGTAGTTCAATGCGCAATAGAACGTTAAAAATGACCCTACAAATCCTATACTAAAGGGAATAATTGTTCCATTTCCAGAGTACCTCTGGAAATTTCAAATGAGGGAACAAAAGTCCCGAGACAATAAGTGAAAAATAAATCAATAAAAAGACAACCAAGTTGCAAAAATTTCCTACGACTTAAACATATTTTCCAGAAATAGCAAAATAAGCTACGAAACTCAAGAAATTGTCCTAAAACCAACCTAAAGGATTTATTATAATTCAATGATATAAATAAGGTTTTTCGAATTCTTAATGATTTAGTCATTTGTTACTAATAAATAAGAAAATGTACAAGGTATTATCAACGGCATATGAATTGAGAGAAGCTCACAGGATTTAAGCAACCCTAATACACACTCATGTCAAAACAGACAATGTGATTTTCAACAAAATTCCATAATTTAAAGTTATATCAAAATAAAAATTATTTCGAAGTCATCAGAAAAAAATAACTTAATTTCGTTTTCGAATGAAATTCGTAGGACTCCCAAAACAGTCGTGTGCCATTTGGGTTGCCTAAATCCTGTGCGTTAGTCTCAATACATATGCCGATAATGATACGGTGAGGGACAATATTAAGTCCCACCCATGCGTTTTCCACATGTGATTATTTCATTGTTTAAAAAAAAAAATATTACATATTATTTAATGGAAACTTTCATGGTTCAAAACTAGAGAATTTCCAATAAAGATTTTAATTTTCTTTTATAAAAACAATGAAATAATCACAAGTAGAAAACGTAGCGGCGTATATTGTCCCTCACTGAGCGCCACAATTACGTCCCCACCTGATAGCTAGAGCCTTAAGTAAATGGTATAGTGTATGGTATATGGTGAAATAATTTTAAATTCGAAAAGGTAAAATCAAATCATCCTTTCCGGTCTTTAAAATTATTTCACTAGACACCATACACTATACCATATACATAAGGCGTTAGCTATCAAGTGTAAACTTAATTGTGGCGCTCAGGTACATGAGCATTTCTCTCTAAAGTGTTTTATTGCATTTTTGTAAATACCTATTGAATCGCTCAATTTATTTGTTAGAAGAACATTGAAATTGTTTAAATTTCTGGGGTCTTTATGACCTGAAAGCTAAATATAATTTGATTAGATTTTTCAAGATAATTCTACTATATCATATATAATAAATAATATGGAGTTTTTTTTTTTTATAAATTAAATGTCAAATAGATGTATTATTACTTTTGAAAATATTTTCGAGATATAAAGTCCTGATCCAGATTAATTTTATAATCACATTGAGTGGGGATATTTTGTTCTTTCATTAATGATATATTCAGAAAAATTCTTGAAAGTTGGACTTCCGGTTTTTCGAGTCTTATTGAAAATAAGAAAAATGTTTTTGATTATATAATTCTAAGTTAATTGATTCAGAGGAATTTGTGATACAAGTGTTAAAAAAAAAAAAAAAAACATCTACGGTATAAAAATCACCCGCCCAATTTTATCCATTTCAAATATATATATATATTTTTTAAATCAATTATTTTTTTTTATTCTCAAGATCTATGTCAAATTTTAGTTTACCTGAGGATAATTTTTATATTAATAAATGTAAATATTGTGGAGCAAAGTTGTTCCCTTGTTAAAAATTTAATTTAATTCGTCCAGATTTTAAAAGCGATATTTTTTAATTAAAAAATCTGGGGTGAGTTAAAGCACAGCAGATTTTGTGTCGAGATATATTTAGTTTTTTTTTTTTTTTAGTGGACTTCAAAACGTGCACTAAAATCTCCACATTTTTTGATATTATCGCAAAACTTTCTCTCTATGTTTAACATGTATATAGGTAAGAGAAAGTAAAAAATGTAGAATTGTAAAGAAAAACATGTTGAAAAAAAGAACCGATTTGGTAATAAATGAATAGGATTTTATACAATAGGCCTAAAGTAATTGAAAATAATATTATGGAAACATTTTATGCAAAATAAATTGTGCATTATTATTTTTAGAAAAACAGCTCATACAGACATTCATTACCATAGAAATTTGGTTATAATTTAATTCAATTAATCAATAATACTTTTTCTATGAGAAATTAGAATACTAAATTTCGGTCAGTAATCTTTAAAAATAATCTGAAAACTTTATCATTAATTTATAACCTCTAGCGTATTGTAATTAAATACATTTACACAGAAGACTATAAACATTAATTAATAATTTATATTTTTTTACCTTAATAGTACCAGTAAATATTTTCTTATATAGGAACATTATTATAATTAGAGAGAAGTGTAGACAAGATCTCACAATCACTAAACTATTTAGACTAAACATAAAAAATTAACAATAAACGTCAACAATAAAGAAACTCGACTACGCGCATGCGCAGTGTACACCGATATTAATATTCGCTGTCCTTCAGTCGCCGCACTTTACTCACTCGCAATCATATAATATTAAAATTTTTTTATTATAAATTAGTTTAAGGCCTTTTTAATCAATTTAGATCCCGTTTCTGATTATTTCAATTGAAATCTAATTTGTTTTGTTTCCAAATATTATTTATTTTTTACTAAGTTTATTTGAATATTAGATTTACTTTCATCTCCTTTGGGATCAATGAAAATTTGAAAAGGGTCGATGCAACTAGAGTCATTTGTGGATCAATAACAACTCTCTTTCATTATATTCCAACAATTTTTACTTTCTCTTACCCTATATATGAAATATATATAGTGAGAAAGTATTGCAATCATGTCAAAAATCCGATGTCGAGATTTTGATGAAAATCCATTTTTTGAGGTCCCGTGAGTCCAAAAAAGTGGGTTCCGCAAATTAGCCTGTTTGTGACGATTTTAAGTATGAAGGAAATGAGCTACGAGGTTGAAATTTTATATTTAAGTAAGATACCCTCCCGGACAGTTAAAAAAGGCTTTTGAATAAAATCGGCCAAAAAGTACTAGTACTTTATTAAAGTAATTTTTCAGTTTTTTTCGAATTTCTCAAAATTTGGTTTAAACGATGATTTTGATTAAAATTCATAAATCAATTATTTTTTAAATGCTCTTTAAAATGTAGATCAGTAAAATTTATCATGGAAATTGTTTGAAGTACAGTTTACTGATATACTTTTTCAATTTATTTCTAATTTTTTTAAAATTCCTAAAACATGTTTGAAGTACACTTTACTTTAAATGGATTTATTCGTAGTTCAGGGCCATCTATGAAACGCAAGTGGTCAAGTTTGGAACTAAGGTGCTATGGGAAAGTAAATATATCTTAATATTTATTATTTCAAATACCCAAATACGCGAATTTTTCAGGTATTTGAATTAATAAATATTGAATTATATGAATTTACGCGATGTATATAATATCTTAAATTTTATATATTGATATATAATTTATTATTTATAAATAGTTATCGACACAAAAATATCTGACAGCACAGTACGCAACTTTCGATTACCGACCAGTCACACCAGATTTTTTGAAACATCATATATATCATGCTAGTCCGTAAGGGGATGAGCAAATGAGCTTGGGGTTAAAAAAATTTCAATAATTCACACATGAAATAGCTTAGTATTGATTTTCAACTGCGTCTTGTGAAGCTTAAAGTTCATAACAACAAATAAAATTTTGTGCTTTAAAAATATTTTGTATTATAATATTCTTACTAATAAGAATACATTCAAGCTTGTAGATAAGTATATTTTTTATCGCCAAGAATAGACAAAAGATGTTTTGTTAGAGATTACTATACGACCTAGTTATAAAAAAAGGTAGCAAACTCAATAATATGTAATGAAAATCATAATCGCTTATGATGAAGCAAAACATCCATTCTTAGATGATACTTCTGATGTATGAGAGGCATTTCTAATCAATATCTTTTTAAATAGCACCATTCGAAAGGGATCTTTTAGTTTAAGAGAATATGCCTATTTCCAAACCAGTATCTTATGTAATTTTCTTTGAAAGTGGAAAAAGCATGGTTTGTCTGTTCAGTCTTAATTTTTTTTTTTTTTTTTTTGAATAAAATTTAAAAAAAATTAATTTAGTAAAATGGAATATACAAGTTATTTATACTATCCAAGAGTTGTAAATTTAAATGAATAAAGAAGAGACGTGGATATCTAAATTAAATTCTAAATATATTAACATATATGGACTCTGTTACGCATTAGTGTGTCAAGCGCCAGGTACAGAGATTTGAGAAAATTAACAATAAAGTTTTTCTGATTGGCATTGTTTTGATTAGATTATATGGACCCTGTTACTCATTAGTGTGTCAAGCGCAAAAAAATTCAAAATTGAGTTAAGCACGGAATATTGTTTCAAATGCTATAATTAATAGTAATTTTTATTAAATGTCCTAAAAAAAATTTATATTATATGTTACTTGCACAATTGACAAAAAAAAAAATTATATATAATCTAATCAAAACAAAAAACTTTAATGTTAATTTTCTCAAATCTCGGTAGCTGGCGCTTGACACACTAATGCGTAACAGGATCCATTATTCATTTTTTTTTGTCAATTGTGCAAGTAACATTAAATATAAATTTTTTTAGGACATATTTCATTAAAAATATTATTAATTATAGCATTTGAAACAATATTCCGTGATAAACTCCATTTTTAATTTTTTTTTGGCGCTTGACACACAAATGCCAAACAGGGTCCATATATATGTAAAAAGGATCAAAATTTGGCACCCAGGAGAAATTAAATATATATTACATTTTTTGGTGTGTCTTCTTCAAGGACAAAAAGGGTATATACATTTTAAAGAGCATGTAAAAAAACAATTGATTTTTGAATTTTAATCAAAATGGTTATAGGGAATTTTGAGAAAATCGAAAAAACTGTAAAAAACTAGTACTTTTTGACCGATTTTGTTCAAAAGCTTATTTTCACCCTTAAGGGGGGTTAGTTAAATATAAAATTTCAGCCTCGTAGCTCATTTCTTTCATGCTTAAAAATGTTCACAGACACAAACAAAGACCAATTTGAGGGACTCACTTTTTTTTACTTTTTCTTATCCTATATAAATACTCATGGAACCTCAAAACATGTACATCCATAAAAATCTCGACGTCGAATTTTTGACATGATCGCAATACTTTCTCTCTTGTTTAACGTGATTTTTTATCAGATATATATGGACACCATAGAGACTTTGAGGGAAAATGCTAAAACTATTAAATATATTTTATAAATTTCTTCTTTAAGTTCACTTGGTAAGTGAAATTAATAATTAGAATCGCATCGAATGGGCTTTTTTTAAGTGCATAAGGTGGTCACATTACTTCTCTTAGTTAAGGGTTATAAACAACTTATATATCTCATTTAAGTGAGCCAAGGGATGTTAATAAATATATAATAGAAAGAACTTTGCAAATTTTTAGCTTTTTTTTATTATATTTTAAAACTTTTTTATTGATGGAATTAAAAAAAAAAAAAAAAAAAAAAAAAACGCTTCATATAAAAAACTGTGAAAAGGTGTTAATATTAAAATACACCCATAATATGTAATAATAAAGTCAATTTATAAAAAGTTTTATAAAATTGTTAAACATTTTTCCAGTTTAAAGGTCATTATATAAAATAAAAAAATATTAAATAGTAAATTTCTTACTATATGTTTAAACAAAATAAAATTTTCTTATTGTTAGTGTGATTTCGTAAATTTGGACAAGAGATAAAAGGAGCAGGCAGTTTAGTCTCCACGAAATAAAATTCTAAACATCATCCCGCAAATTGGTCTGTCTGACTGTGTGTGTGTGTGTGTAACGATTTTAAGCATGAAGGAATTGAGCAATTGGATTGAAATTTTATATTTAAGTTAAATAACCTCTCGGACACTCAAAATAAGCTTTTTGGCCAAAAAGTACTAGTAATATACTGAATTTTTTAGTTTTTTTCTAATTTCTCAAAATCGGCTCTAACGATTTTGATTAAATATTTTCCTGCTCTTATTATTAATCGAAAAATTCATTAGAGAAGTCGTCTTTTGGGTTGCCTAACTTCCAGTAATCAACTAAATTCTGCACCTATTTCATCTCCGAAAATAAAAGATTTTTTTGATTAATCAGCAAGTATTTTTCAATATTCAATTAATATACTTGCTAATCATGAGAATTAATATTTAAAAAATTTGCATTTTTAAAGTATTTTTTAAATTAATGATTAAACGAAGTAGAGGCTACACGTGCTCCATTCAACTTTTTCTTTTTTTAATATAACAAATTAATAAAAAAAAAAAAGTTGCCATAATTAAAACAAGTTTCAAGAAATAAAATATACAAATCTCAAATGAAAAAATTATTTATTTTTTAAATATTCATAGATCAGGGTTAAATAAATATTTTTTTTTTTTTTCGAGGGGTCTAATATAAAACTATTATTTATTCAGGCTCTTGTGGAGCAACTTGCAACTCCCCTAAATTATCTATAGGCCTAATTGCATGTTCACATGACATCGAGTATACATGAATTGGATTTGCTCTACATGTGACGTCAACTCGAGGGAAAAGAGTTTCCGCATAAAATTTAAATTATGAACGTTAGTGAAACAATTCCCATCTCTTCCTATCCTATATTCGTTATTTATCTTTCGATCATATTATTTAAATAAGGATATAATAATCAGTGCATAAATATTGAGGACAGCTAAAAAATACTTATTGAGAAAATATATTAACTATTATAGGATTAAATATTATTTGTACTACATATACCAAGTTGGAAATTGTCACGGTATGTTAGTCATATAAAAAGATAACGTTTTAACGTGGACCGCCCATATATGTCCCAACATATTTATAAATAATATACTTAATTGTAATTTTTAGAGATCAGGAAATCGTAATTATGCACAATAGAATTATTTTATCAGTGAGAGATAAAGTAAAAGTAAAAATGTTTTATTACTATATACTATAATATATCGAGATAATTTTTTTTTAAATGATGAAATTCTAAAAGCCTTTTTTATTACCATTTAAATATTATATTTAAATCTTCTTTAAACACTTAATAATATAAATTGGGAGAGATGAGATGGTTTATTAAAAGGAAAATTTTATTCATTACTGTATACCAGCGTTACAGCGAAAATAAAATTTAGTCAATTAAAATTAAATATACAAATTAAAGGTTTGATTAATTAAAGATTAACACTTGATACTTATTTCGACAATTACTTGTCATCATCATAATGTAATCACTTCTGATATAAGTATCAAGTGTTAATTTTTAATTAATAAAATCTTTGAAACAAATAATTTAATTTGTATATTTAATTTTACAATAATTTACAAAATGTTTCAGAGAGAACCAACGGTTCGTCGAAAGTTTAAATCTTATATTTGTCATTTATATTCATTTAATTTTTTTTTCGTTAAGTGTTATGAAATTTTTTTAAATGAACAAACTGAAATTTTGTCGAAAACCGAACGGAACCGAATACCTAAGAAGTAGATTAATATTAAGCCGTTGAATAATTTTTTACTTTCTCTTACCCTATATATGATATATATATATATATATATAGAAAATTTATAATTTAATTTAACCGAAATTTGGAACCCTAAAAAGGGGCAGTTGTTTTAAAATTATTTGTTGAATAATTATAAGAACACAGTATTTTAACAGAAAAAACCAACACTTTTCTGGCTCTACATGCACTTATAAATGGGGTTGTTTTTTTTTTTTTTTAATCAAGTAAGAAACAGTTTGGAGATAAAAGAAATTTATAAAAACATCAAAATTATTTTTCGGATTATAAGTTAAGTATTTTATTTTCTCTTACCAATATATTAACATGTTGATATATAGATAAAGTATTGATTTCACTTCAAAAATTCGATGTTTGGATTTTAGATATACACGGTCCCCTAAATGTGTCCCACAAAAAGGTCTGTCTGTCTGTAAACGAATTTCATTTAGGGGCTACGGGAGTGAAGTGGTTACGCATGTTTTTCCCGATAAGATGGCGTAGTGTGTCATTAAAAGTATGCCCAAAAACAAGTAATTCAAAAATTTGCCAAGAGATGCCAGAATGGTAGCTAATAATATTTAATGCATTTGGTTGATTTTCATTGATCTTTTAACAATAAATACTTTATAAATGTTATTAGATATTATGTATCTTTTATAAAAGCATAAAAATATAGGCCAGATATAGGCCAAAAGGGGATCAGCTGTTAGACTAGTCTGCCATCTATTGCAAGAATGCTGAACTAATTTGACAGTTGAATTTTAAATAAATCATCTAAGCTTATTTTAAAAATTTCTTAATTAATATGTGATTAATAATAACAATAAATTCATTTTTAAATTTAAAAAAAATTAAAGATTATTGGGATAGATTGTTTTTTTGTATTTGCTTGATAACAAAAAAATTAATTACGATAATTTTTTAATAAGTCATTAAAAAAATTATAGCTCGATGTTCCAATAATCTCTTATGAATTTAATTCATTTAAAAAAAAAAACCGCATTGAAAAATTCCTTATAATAGTCTAGTTTTTTTAAAGTACGTTTAGACGTCGCTCCTGAACCCCCTTAAATATGATCAGGGTCGCCGAGAGGCTTCCTGGGCCTATGTATTAATATGCCCCCTCCAAAAAAAAAAAAAAATTGTAATTTTGAATCGTGGTGCATCAGTGAAATAGAAATGTGAAATTTATCTAACCGATTAGATTTCACTAAACCCCGAGTTAATTAAATAAACAAAAAGAACAGGTAAGTAAGTGCCCATCACTCTTTAGTAATAAATACTTTATGTATTTTTTCGTTCATGGATTTGTTTAAATATAAATCCATGTGCCAAATAGGGTCACACTACTTTCTCCGGATCACATTGAAAGAATAATAAAGAATAGCCTCCCTACAGGTTTTACTAAGCTAACCCTTTGACTCCATTGAATAAAAAAAAAAAAAAAAAAACTCCCGGAAATTAAAACAAGGGATTATTTTATCCCGGAAGGAACCATGGAATGCCTGGTTATTTCTTGATTCAACTTTTTTTTATGGAAAAGGTTAATCACACCTTGAAGGTAGGAGGAGGACTGAGGAAGAAGGCTCAAAGAGGAGAGGAATCCAACCCATAAAAAAAAAGAAATATTTCTGCCAAGTATATATTCACAGTGCTTTCTCCTCTATAATAAATTTTTTATTGCGAAATATAGAGAGGATAAGATTAGGACACCTATTTATTAGTTATTAATTCAAATTATTAATATTTAATTAAATTAAAAAAAAAAAAATAGTCATAAAATAATTAAATTAAATGTAATTAATATTTTTTTATTTAATTGAAAAAAAAAATTATGCATTTTTACTTTCTCTTACCTATAGATAAATGTTAATATATATATAGTGAGAAAGTATTGTATTCAAGTCAAAAATTCGATGTCGATATTTTGATGGATATACACGTTTTGAGGACCCTGAGTCCAAAAAAGTGGTTTTCGCAACATGGTCTGTCTATGTGTATGTGTGTGTGTGGGGAGGTGGGGTATAAAGCATGAAGAAATTTAGCTACGAGGTTGAAATTTAATATTCAAGTTAGGGACCCCCTGAGGCGTGAAAATAAGCTTTTGATCAAAACCGACTAATAGGTAGGGCTGGACGGTAATAAAGTGATTTTCATTACCGACCTCGATAATGAAAAAAAACCGGTTTTTCTCGAAAGTCGGTAAAAAATTTTTTACCGCCCGCGGAACCAAAGTTTGCGGAACATTTATTTGTTTTTCGCGGAACCAAAATTTGGTTTGCCGCCGCGGATACATTTTTTTCTCGCCGAACCAAAATTTTTTACCGCCCGAAAAAATAGGTTTTTACCGACTTTCGAAAAAAAAATATTCCGGTTTTTATCGAATTAGAGGTTCGTTACCGCGTTTTCGGTAAAAAATTTTTACCGGTTTTTACCGGTAAGACCGGTTTACCGATCCAGTCCCTACGTGAATAGGTATTTTCACTTATATAATATTTCAGATTTTTTTTTTTTTTTTTTTTTTATATTCTCAAAATTCGCTCAAAAAATGTTGATTAAAATTCAAAAATGAATTATTTTTTAAATGCTCTTTAAACTGTTTATTCTCATTCTTTCATTGAAATTTTCTGAAGACCACTTTACTCTTGTACTCCCTAGGAAAGATAGGAGAAATGGTTGCCATGGTAACAAAATATAAATATTTTTCTGTTTATAAATTCAAATGTACTGTCGGAAACTAAATATATGTTGACACAAAAAATCTGGTGTGACAAGCAGAGAACACAACTTCCGATTACCGAAGGTAAGTTGTGTGTTGTGCGACCATCGCACCAGATTTTTTTTTATATTCAAAATAAAATAAACAGATACTATCTGTACGACAGCACTATCTTAGAGACAACCTATATATTTAGTAGTAAAAATGAATTAATGTAATCACCCTTGAAACAAAATTTTTTTTCTAAATATAAAATTTGAGAGAAAAGCTATAATTAAATAATATTATATAATCTTAAAGGCCCAAATAAATTTTTAAGTTATCTAGTTTTTTTTTGTTTTTAAAACATAAAAATTTTTTTGTTTTTCGCTGTTTAATTAAGGAAGATATTTGAAATAGCTACTTAAGATTATTCTATATAAAAAAACGTAGTAAAATTCACTTAAGTCAAGCATTTTCTAAACACAACTTGAATAATTTATTTAAATTTTTTGTTTTAATCAAATTATTGTAGAAATTGTACACAACAATTAGTCAAATTACTCATTCTGTCTTAACATTATCCCTAATGACGGGATAGGAAAATTAATTTTAAAGAACCTATAGAGAACAAAACTAACCGGTCGGTCGTACGGCCTGATGCTTGATGGGGAGGGGGAGAAAATAGGAAGAGAGACTAGCTTTAGTCAAGGGAACTCGTGGTCGCTATCAAAGTACTAACAAGATTTGATCAAAATCTTAGAGAAAAAATATAAACCTTAACTTTATTTAAACCAGAAGTTATTTTACATTTCAAGAAAAATCTATTTTATATATATATATAAGTCCGTCTGTCTGTCACGCTCTATTTGGGCAACTTTCTGTTGGAATTTCGAAACCATATTGTATACTCTTAAAGAGGACCTTCTAGGGTTTACAAGAAAATTATTTTCGTGCTGAAATGCTTATAATTTTTTGAGTTATTAACTTGTTGAAGTTACGATTTCTTCCATTGGAAGATATTAGAAATGAAAAGAAGTTTATGTATTCTTTGCAATAGAATGCAGTTAATGAAAATTTTTTTTATTTATGTTTAATAATTTTAAATATAAACATATTCTTTAATATTGCTAATAATAGTATATATTTACTTTTAATTCTTGTAAAATGAGACCTTTAACGTAACGGTCCTTTATAGGTTAGTTCACTTAGTCGGAGCAAGCGCACAGTACTTGAAAACCACTGCAGAATAAGCAGTCGAAACGTTGTACAGTATTTATATTTTTAATAAATAATTAATAACAAAATGTGGTCTATAATTAAAAACTGCCATAATAATAGCCATTAAGTATTCTTTGCAATTGTCAGTGATGTTATGTTAGAAACGAGAAGACGTTCCCGTATTCTTTGCATTGTCAGTGAATGCTAATGAACCCTATTCTCATACAAAAATATTTCAATTTAATAATAATTAATAATATTAAATCTTAATATTTATTTTGAGTTGAAATTTTCATATTAAGTTCAAAAATTTAAATTTATGTAATTTAATAAATCTGGCTCTCTTCCCCACCAAAGTGTAATCTCTCTTCAATTTCCTATCTAAGGGTTCTATTCGCACCTTGACATCAATCTTTTCATTCATCCATTCACTTAATATTCAACTCATCGTGCTATATAACCTTAGACGTTGAAAAAGTGTCGTTAAACAACTAAAGTAATTAATAACCCATGTCACAATGCTTATTATTAGTGTGACCTAAAATTCATTTATTACTACTGTTATTATTTATTTATTAATATTATTATATTAAAATCAAAAAATAAATCAATATATAAGATGTATTATTGATATTTTGGAATGAAGATGGTTAAAAGTCTAGCAAAAATCATGTAATGTAATAGTCTTAAAAACCAACAGGTTTCATTTTCAGTATAGTTATAAAAAATCTGGTGTGAATGGCGCACAGCACACAACTTCGGTAAGAGAAAGTTGTGCACCGTGCTGGTCACACCAGATTTTTTGTGTCGAGATATATTTAGTTTCCTATAGCACTTTAGTTCAAAACTAACATTTTAAATGTTGAGGATTGACTCTATGGAAGGAAGAGCAGGAAAATGAATTTGAAAAATCTGAAATGTTACATCAGTAAAGTACTAGTACTTTTTGGCCGATTTTGTTCAAAGCTTATTTTGAATGTCCGGGAGGGTACATAACTTGAATATAAAATTTCATTTCGGTAGTTCAATTCCTTCATGCTAAAAATCGATACACACAGACAGACCAATTTGCGGGACCCACTTTTTTGGACTCAGTGGACTTCAAAACATGTATACCCATCAAAATCTCGACATCGAATTTTTGACATAGGCCTAATCACAATTATTTCTCTCTATATATATTTCATATATAGTAAAATAGAGTAATTTTATTTGGTTGGACAGTCCATTTTTTTTCTATCATTTTAAGAAAAATAAATAAAGTAAGAAAAAAACTCATTTAGAGTTGGGATTGAATTTTTTAGACTGGTTGATGAATCAGATGCGAGTATGACAGACAGTCACGCTCGCATTTAAAATTCATAGACAAGCGAAGAATTGGATTTTGGTCTGGAATTTTATTATTAATCATCTTTACTTGTTGTCGTCAAATAGATATTGTTACAATTATTATTTTGAGTAAAATTGAAATATAATCAGAATATAAAATCTCATTCTGTTCGAATGAGTGGAAATGCAAATAATATCGCGATTCTCGTTAATCTGAAATTTTATTCTTAGTTGATTAGGAACATTAAATTTTCTGAGAGTTTCCTAGAAGATATGCAGCCAAAATGACTCACCACTAGACTATCTGCCTACTGGTCTTTTATTACTGAACATAAATCAACCCTTAAGGACAATGGATATTCGATTAGAAATTTATTTTATTTCCTTATTTGGAAAAAATCATCAATCAGCTAATTTATAATAAAACAAGCTAAAAGTATAAAATCTAAAAATTAAGCCTGCATTAGTAAAAATCTGGTGTGGTTGTCGCAGAGTACACAACTTTCTCTTAGTTTAAGTAATTGAAAGTTGTGTTCTGTGATTTTCAGACCAGTTTTTTTGTGTAGCCACAAATTTAGTTTCCGGTAATACAATAGAATTCAAGATGTAAAATTTACAAACATAGAAAATATTTATATTTTGTTGCCATTTCCTTTTTCTATTAAGTACAAGAGTAAAGTGGTCTTCAAACAATGTTGAGAGCAAAATGAGAATATACATTTTAAAGAGCATCTAAAAAATAATTGATTTATGAATTTTGAGAAAATAAGAAAAAACTGAAAAAGTACATCAGTGAAGTAGGTCTAGTACTAGTATTCTTTGACCGACTTTGTTAAAAATTTTCGAGTTCAGGGGGTATCTAATTTAAATATGAAATTTCAACCTTCTAGTTTTTTTCGTTTTTGGTACATTTTGTTAATTTTGTTCATCGATCAATGGATTTTTTTTTTAAATAATCGATTATTTTTTTTAAGAAAGTAATCGATTGGTCGATTTTTTAAAATAATCGATTATTTTGCGCAGCTCTAGTAGGCACACAGACACTGTTGAATGTAATAAGTCATTTGGGCTGCCTACCTTTTAGGAAGGTTAAGAAACGAAAAAAATAATAAATGAAAAATTTAAATTGATTAATAGAAAATTAACCAACTAAACATGAAAAAACTTGCACCATGAATGCGAGTCTTATTTAGTCTTTTCTCTTTGTTAGAAAAAGATGCTTTCTGTTTAAAATTTTCTACAGAACGACATCCAAAATTTTTTTTGAACTCTAATTTATGATAAATAATAAAATGTTCGGAGTCGTCTTTGAGAGCGCAGCTCTTCTCTTGTTTTACAAGTGGGATTGCAAAAATTTCGCTTAAAGCTACCACCGCAATCAAAAGGAGTAAATTATTAAGTATAAATAAACGAAAAAAATTTGGCCTTTAAAAATATTTACAAAGTTTGTGGAGATGGACGATACCGCGATTTTAAAGCAATGAAGCAGCGCACATTCACACACATGTGTGTGCTCAATGTGACTGTGGTTTAAAATGCCAGTGACCAAATTATATATTAAGATACTGAATTAGAAATTTGGTAATTTGTTCTCTTGAAAAGTTTTTTTACTGAAATCGAATATCTCATTTTGGATAGATATGCATTTGTGAGGAATTTAAAATTGATTATATAATCATAAGAAAATTTACATTGTAAAAGTCCCTGTCAGCTACTGTCTTAATAGTTAATTAAGTTCTTGATAGTGAAAAGAAATTACTGACTCTTGATGAGAAATGGAAGCATCTCTCTCGTTCAAGATGCATTAAAGACAAGAAATGTGGAAATAAAATTAAATGAAATATAATTTGAGAACGAAGGAGTTCAAAGGGGTTGGGGAGGAAAATATTTTTAATATATTTTAAAGGTTAATTTTTTTTTTTTTTTTTTTTTTTTGACAAAAGTAATAGGCTGAAAAATTTATAAGTCTGACAAAGAACAAGTTTAACTCGTCTTATTTCAAGCGGGCTTGGTCCAAAGTCGTAACTTGATTTTCAAGGTAAAAAAATATTGTTATATTTTAATTCAAAAAATATTTTTATTTAGATATAAGGGATCATTCGGGAATTACATAAGCAAATTTTTGGTTGTTTGAGACATCCCTTGTCATCAATAATAAACAAACATCTCGCCTTTCATGGGCCCATTGATTATACATAGAAATAAGTAAGCAAATGTCATACCCCATATCTACAAACTGATTAAATGGCCGCTAATATGAAAAATTTATATATTAGCTTAAATATTAATTACCAAGAATGTCTTTTTACAAATTTTTAAGGTTAAATGGTATTTAATTTGTATAAAAAATATCTGGTGTGATTGGTCGCACAGCACACAAAGTTCTCTTTTGTGCTTGTCATACCAGATTTTTTGTGTCGACACATATTTAGTTTCCGAGAGTACTGTACATGAATTCAAGATGTAAAATTTATAAACAGAAAAATATTTAAATTTTGTTACCATGGCAACCTATCATCTAAAAAATAATTAATTTATGAATTTTAAACAAAATCGTTGAAGTGAAATTTGAGAAAATCTAAAAAAAAAAAAAAATAACTGAAAAACTACATCAGTAAAGTACTAGTACTTTTTGGCTGATTTTGATCAAAAGCTTATTTTCACGCCTCAGGGGGGGGGGGTACCTAACTAAAATATAAAATTTCAACCTCGTAGCTCAATTCCTTCAAGCTTTAACATACATATACAGACAGACACACACACACACAGACCGTGTTGCAAAAACCAATCATAATCTCGACATCGAATTTTTGACTTTCTATATATTAACATATATATGTAAGAGAAAGTAAAAAAAAGCGAAATATATGAATAAAAAATTTTCAGTTCGGGGCATCAAGAAAGCTCTTAAAATGTTTTAAAAAGCTCAATATATTTACCAATAAATTGGAAATATCTTTTAAATTTTTATATTATATTTTCAAAATGTATCATTCTTTCAAAGAAGGAAGGGAATTTTAAATAAGGAACAAGGGATTAAGGCTCGTTTAACAATATAGATAAGGAGGTTTGAGAAAACAAAAGCTAGACACTTATTTATCTAAATATTAAGATAAGAAAAAAGTAAAACACGCCCAAAGGCCTAGAGTAAACGAGAGTTCAAAGCAACTCGAACTGTGAGACATGTTGCCTCCAATGGAGCATGCGGTGAACTCAGAGATAGGAGTACGTATTTTTGCTGAGTATGCACTGGCCTATTTAATGTGTATGTAACTCAAGATTCGCGTCGCTTGCACTCAAATCATTAAGACAACCTTATTATTAAATTCATAATTTAAGTTTAGTAAATTAATTTAAGTTTGGAGCTAGGAGGTATTAGATTAGTAATCTTACAACTCAAGAGTAAATTTTGAAAATATACATTTTTAAGAGAATCTAAAAAATAATTGATTTGTGAATTTTAATCAAAATCATTAGAGCAAGAAAATCGAAAAAAAAACTGAAAAAGTGCATCAGTAAAGTATTAGTACTCTTTGGCCGATTTTGTTTAAAAGCTTATTTTCACGCCTAACTTAAATATAAAATTTCAACTAGTTGTTGAGATATTTTGTTCACAGACAGACCATGTTGTGAAAACCACTTTTTTGGATTCAGGGGACCCCAAAATGTGTATATCCATCAAAATCTCGGCATCGAATTTTCGACATGAATCCAATACTTTCTCACTATATATATGGGGGGGGGGGGGGGGGGGGCGCCTGGGTAATGGCGCTCACCCCTGTAACTCTGTCAAAATAAAACTGCAAATCGACGGAGCGTGAAATGCAAGGGGAGGGGGCTCTAACAGGCAACAATGCAAAAGGACAGTCAGCTTGGTCATGTGACCGTGAAGTGAGTTTCTTCGTTTGTGGCACTGATCTAATTTTCGGTGTCGTGTTTTTTGTCGATAAGTAAAAATTTTAATGCTATTAAATTTTTAATTTTACTTTTCTGACAATAAAACTATTCTATTCTGTGATAATGTAATCAATTTTCAACAATTGCAATAGATTTTTTTTTTTATTTCAAATTAATTATAAAACTATCGTTTGGGGTAATACCGCTCCTCTGAGGCCATTACCCCTTAGAAAGTTTTCAGACTGTGAAGATGAAGAGCAGCTTTGTGACGATGACAGTGATGATGAATTGAATGTGGATGATGAAAATTATAACAAAAGTATTATTTGCGAAAGAAATTGGAAAAAATAACGAGTTGTGGTATCACTGCACCATATATGGACTGTGGGCTCATGCTATGTGTTCAGGGTGAGATTCGCCAGATGGATATATCTGTGATTTATGTGTCCAAAAATAAAATATTTCTATTTCTAATTTGTGTTACCTCTAATAATAGTAATTATTTTATATTTTAATTATAATAATTGAAGTTGATTTGACATCGAAGACTTTACTCTATTTGTTATATTGAAAAAGGCTAATCTTACGTCCAAATGGGAATAATTGATGCTAATTTGTGATTGTAGACTTTATTTTTATTGTATAAGATTGATCTCATAAATATTTCTTTAATTAAAATGTATCTTACATGTTATATTCCAAAAAACATGTTTGAGCGTTATTACCCCAAGCCTGAGCGGCATTACCAAAGCCAGGGGCAATGCCCTCAAACATGTTTTTTAATATTGTTTCCCTACTACTAATAGGGCAAAGATATATGCTTTTGGTGTTAAATTGTTGATTACTCGATAATTAAAGTCTTTATTACCCATCTTAATTTGGATTTATAATAAATGATTTAAAAGATACACCATGTTTTTCTTATGAAAACATTATTCCCTCCCCCCCCCCTATATTAACATATATATACCGTATATAGGTAAGAGAAAGTAAAAATATATGTATCTAAATCGAATTAAGTATAATTTTTCAAATAGCTACCTCATATATCCAAGCTATTTCAATTGAATTGACTACCAATCATTTGAAATAAATAAATAAGGATGGCGTCAAAATGGCCTTAGCCGAAAAAGACCTTAAAATAAATTATTTATAGAAATTATAATATTAAATAAAATGTATGAAATCTTATTCTGTTTGATTCTGGTGGCGATGAATATGTTTTTTTATGTAAGATTTATTTGGCGCCACAAGAATCAAACAGAATAAGCTTTCATACATTTTATTTAATATTAATTATTTGTTCAACTCCAATTGTTAAAAATTATAATATTATTAAATGAATTCAATGATATTCTGCTGGGGCCAAATCTTTGTAATTAAAACGTTAATCTCGAATCATAACAAATTTCTTAACAATCAGTTGATTAGAAGAGAATTTATTATCAAAATTTTAGTATGAAAATTCTATATTGCATATTTAAGATTTAAACTTTCGACCGTTGTTTCTCGTTGAAACATTTTGTAAATTAAAATTAAATATACAAATAACCTAGTGTTTAATTGTATATTTAACTATATTGCATATTTGGTGAATTTTGCATAAATTTGCATATTTAAAACTTTTTGAATATTTTAAACATATTTCGGGAAAGTTTTATTTAATTTTAATTTTTAATTTTAATGGGTCCTAATGAAGGTTTAAAAATCGGCCGAAACGTCGACAATTATATTAAATAAATCGAAAAAAGAGAAATATTTTTTCTTTAATTACTTTCGGCTGCCTTACTCTCCTCGTTTTTAACATATTGCATATTTTAATACTTTTACTGAATATTATATTTAGGATTTTTTGCAGCATAAAAATCCAGGCTTTAGTTACGACTATAAATCAAAAAGTAAAATAAAAATTTGAAAGGAAATATTAAATATAATTCTTTTTGGTTGCAGTAATCTTAAACGCGATATCGCCAGAAAATTTTGCATAATATACAATTTTTAAAATATAAACTTATTCTTCGATTTTTCAATGATATTGGAGAAAAGTAATTTTTAAATATTTATTACTTACTAAGTAGAAATTTTTTTTTTTTTTTTTGAAATCTAGACCTCAGAAGATTCAGTAAAAATAATAATTATAGTTTTTAATATAAAAAAAGATGGGAAAGGAAATTATATATAAATAGACGGAAATATAAAAATATACTATGAGCTTCTTGATCTTTTATTTCAGATTAATTGATAAATAGGAGAGGTATATGAAAAACAAAATCAGTAATTATGAAATTTACATTTTTAGATTTAATATACCTCTTCTAATTACCAAAAACAAAAAATAGCCATTATCTTGGAAACGTATGAATTATGAGATAAAATAAAAAAAAAAATACTTTTTTCGGAATAAATATGTAAATTTCCTTTCTTTATTAATATTCCCGTTCGAAGATTTAATAAGAAATTCTTATCCTATCTCCCGGCAAAGATTTCGGTTTCTGAATTTATTAATAAATATTCATGTCAAGAAGATGTCAATTCTATATGAAAATTTAGTTTACGTTCCAAATGATTCTTATAAATATTATTTCTTCTAGTTGACCGATTTATTGACCTTGAATGTGGTCACTCTTTGGATTCCAGAGAATGCTTTAAATTAAAATAATTGAATTTAAAAAAATCTGATGTCATCTTATGTGCTTGTCCCACCATCTTGTGTTGGCATATCTTTAGTTTCCGACAGTACGATAAAATTTATAAACGTAGAAAAATATTTATATATTGTGTGGCCATGGTAACCATTTCTCCTATCTTTTCTATTAAGTACAAGAGTAATGTGGTCTTCAAACAATGTTGAGAGCAAAATAAGAATATACATTTTAAAGAGCTTCTAAAAAATAATACTCTTTGGCAGATTTTGTTTAAAAGCTTCGTGTCGCGTCCCATGGGAGGCGCGAGCTTAAATATAAAATTTCAACTTCCTAGCTCTTTTCGTTCTAGAGATATTTTATTCACAGACAGACAGACCATGTAGCCTAATTTCACCCTTTAGTTAAATCTTATACCGAACTTTGGGTCTTCGCTAGTTAGCTATAATATGGGCTCTTATTTAATCATATGATTAGCTTAACTAGATGTCAGAAGAAGTTATATAGTCTACTATAGCTTGTTGAGTTCAAATTGCCCACTTTTTGCGTTTATAAATATTGATTATGGAATAAATTTTTTGGAAATTTTCAAATATTTTATTAAGAGAGGTCACATGTAAAAATAAAAAATTTTTGTTAAACAGAAATAAAGGTCGAACGGGTAGGGGAGAAGCCAGGCGCCAGACTCGTCTGATACGGAGTTGTATAAATAAAAAAAATTTAATTCAAATATAGAATTAGAATAAATTTTAAAAGGAAATTACACTACGTGATAAATAAATGAATGGATTTTTCTTTTTTTAGTAAGTATATCTATCTCTTACTGAATTAAATCAGTGTCAAAATAATATTAAAATTTACTGATAGTTAAATGTTCTTTATTAGGAATGAGAATAGAACTTGACGAAATTTTTTCCAAAGCTTTTTCCTGTTCTTTTAAAATATAAATCTTTTTTAATTGTTTTTTTCTTTTTTTTTTTTTGGTAATTTGTTTTCTATTTTTCTGGGCGAAGCCGTTCTTTTAAAATTAGTTTCACATAAAGCCTATTCCATTTACAGTTTAGTGTTGTTTTATGCGTGGTGTGGCAAAAAAAATCATTAAAAAAGTCATAATAAATAACTTGGGTGTAAATAAATAAGAACAAAACTATTGTATGAAAACTCCTATTATATTTTATTTCACTTCCTATTTAATGAAATAAACGTTCTCGTTCGCCATTGGATTTTCATAAGAATCATTATTAAAAATTTTCAAGGGATATTCATAAACATGTATATGAAGTCTGTTACACAAACTGTTTATTAATTTTACATTCGGGTATATTAAAAAGTAATATATCAATACTTATAAACCAATTTTCATAAACAGGTTTATAAAAAATTTCATACACTTGTTAAAAAAAAAAAAACGTTCGTCAAGAGGTTTGAACTCGAGCTCTTAGTTTCTTCTCTTCATATATATAACACCTCTACTAACTCGACAACTTTGCTTGTTAAGAATATTATACTTTTTAAGCTACTTAAATTTGATTCATGTTTTTTACTTAATTATGAAACTTATTTCACAAACTGGCTATATTAAAATCAAAGCACGACAGTATATGAAAAACGATTGAAAATTTATATTATTTTTTTTTTACAGTGTGTAGTCAATAATGCATATTAAAAAGAAAATATATTTATTAAAAACATATTTATTCAAAAGGGGAGTCTGCTCTCAAAAATGTTATTTTTTTTTTACATAACAGGCGCCTTTAAAAGAATATGGTCATATATAGAAGGAAGTCCTTGAATTCTTATTAACAAACTATTTAAAAGTGTAGTCTCGAATAATATTTATTTAGATTTTTATATCCAGTGAGATCCATTTTTGTTATTTGGAATTTTTAATCGACTATTATGTCTACATAATTTACTGTATCTTTAAGAAAATTCATAATATAGATTAGATAGACAATCAAATAACTCACTAATTGATTTTTAGATTCATTCTAGAGGTTTTTTTTTTCGAATTTTTAGACCTTCTAGAATTGAATACTTGAGCCCGCCCCCCCCTTTAAGAGCAATTGATCGAAAAATCCATTAATGAATTGGTCATTTCGGTTGCTTCTAGATATCAACCACAAACAATTTCTAAGGTAGTTAACAATCAGATACTGGTTTTATATAGGCAAGAAACACAAATTGATTTTAATTACTACGAATAATTGATTTAAAAATATATAATTTAAATAAATTTTAATAGTTAATTTATGAATTAGTGGTAATGAAGTGGAAATTCTATTTTAATTTATAATTTACATGAATGTTATTGAAATATATTTATATATAAAGCGCTTATTTCTAGCCCTAAAAGAGCTATTATGAAATTTGGAGTCTAAAGTTTAATCAAATTAGGTTCAAAAAATTAATCAAAGAGATTAAAAAAACATTTTCGAAATATCTCAATTGGGGACTGAATTATGGATAAAACAAAAATGTAGATTTTTTAATTTCATTGTACCTCTGTGTATATTGTTAAATTTTGCCAGGCTCTCGGTTTTTAATTTTATAAAGAATTTTAACAAAATTTTAAAACAATTTTATAAACATAAAAATAACATTAATATTTTGAAATCTTTGATTTATGCTAAAGATATCAAAGACTTTTTCTATTTTCAGAAATCAAATTTCACAATGTCCTATATAGATGGGTAGTAATATACGATTTTCTGGGATGAAAAGGAGGGGAGGGGGGGGGGGGTTCACTAATTAGTAAATAATTTTTTCTATAAACCTTAAAAAGTTAAATTTACAGAGAACGAAAAGATTCTCTTCTCCAAAAATGAGTCAGTTATTGTTCAAAAGTTTTGAAATTAGACAATTTTTTTTTAATATCAAATAAATAAAAAAAATATGAATGTTCAATCGTTTTTCATATGCTTTCGTGCTTGAATTTTAATATACCCACTTTGTAAAATAGAATTCATATACTGGTTTATTAAATAAATATGAATCAAATTTAAGTTGCTTAAAAAGTATGATATTCTTAAGTAGTCGAGTTAATAGAGGCGTCATACATATGAAGGAAAGAAACGAAGAGCTCGAGTTCAAACCTTTCGAAGGACGTTTTTTTTTTTTTTTTAAATAATGTATGAAATTTTTCATAAACCCGTTTATGAAACTTTTAATAAAATGGTTTTATGATAGATCATTTTTACTTTCTCTTACCCTATATATGAAATATATATAGAGAGAAAGTATTGTTTAATATATGAACTTTTTCATACACCCGAATGTAAAATTCATAAAGAGTTTGTGTAAACAGACTTCATATACAAGTTTATCAATATCTCTTGAAAAGTTTTAACAGTTCAGTATTTTTTAAATAAAAAGTGTTTGAAAAAATTCAAGAGTCCTTAAGTATATAAAAAAAAGTAATTTATAAAATGCAACTCACCATAAGTTTGTCCCGATCAAGATTCATGAGATCCGAGCCCTTGATGTCTTTAGATTTGAAGACATCGGCGTATCTGTAGAGATTTAGGGCGGCCATCCATTCAACAACATTTGCAGAAGTCCATTCGGTTATAGGCTGTAACAACAGAGAAAGACATTTTACTAAAATATTAAAAGAGAGATTAAGAGGGATGATTTAAATGTTTAATGTGAAAAGGCTTGTATAATCTGTTTATTGCGTCTAAAGGGTTGAGAGTGCATTTATTCTTCAACTCTCCCATTCAAAGTTTAATTTTATTTAAAGAGGATTAAAGGAGACACGCCATTGCTTTGTCTCGTGAGAGGAATTTTTTTTTTAGTAAGCTAGGTTGATACATGCATGAAATTGCGCAGGGTGATCCGATATCTGACCTTGAATGGAAGTAAATGGAATGGGGTAAACTTTCGAAAAAGTTGGAAGACTTCCAACTTAATGGAAGTAAAAATGTTAAGAGTTCGATTCATTTAGGACATCTTCAGTTAGTTTCGGAGATAGATATATATTTATTAATTTGAGAAATCTCATAAAAGGTTTCGGTTAAAGAGCTTACAAGTTTGATTTGTTGTAGAGGAAGTGTTTCTGAATTGAGGTTTAGGGGAACTTAATTCCAATGGAAGGGGCCTCGAGTGGATCGAATGGTAACAACCTGATCTTATGCTATAATACGTGATGAGTCAAAAAAATATTATCAAATAAAAACTTATTCACAGGTATAACAATTTTGATAAAAATTTGATCAAATGAAGGTATAAGGTTTAGATCAAACCGCGGCCCGCCTTGAGCATTTTTCCGGCCCGCGAGATCAATCACCCTTTTATAAAATATATTTATTTTATAATGGCCAAAATAGTAAGCCCAGGGATCCACTTCTTGTGGGTACGTGGATGGCGACCACGAGCTGCCCTTTCTTTTCAACAGGCGTCAGACCGTGCGACGGGCCGGCCTGTTCTATTCCTTCCATGTCGCAAACGCCGACCCCGCACCGCGGGATTAAGGCGAAGAAAGAAGAAGAATGGCCAAGTGAAAATCAATGTATAAAAATACATTATTTGTGCAATCCGAATAATAACTCATGTTTCAATTTTTCATCCCCAAAAAAAAGTCTATACTGTGTCTAAATATATTATGGAATATATAATTTTATATGCGGCCCGCGGAGTTATGATGCATTTCCTAAGTGGCCCGCAAGATCATTTGGGTTGCCGACCTCTGGTTTAGATTATCATATCTCTAATTTGTTCTATATAGGGTCGGCTGTTAAAATTTTTTCACAAATAATTAGCTATTTGAGGTATAAGAAAAATTTTATGAAATTAGCAACTTATAAAGCCATCTTTTATAAAATTTATTAAAAATTAAAGTTAAGATTAATTAAAATAAATATTACAAATTAAAATAATTAGTTTTTTTAACAAAAATTTACAAAAAAATAAATAAACAAAGCTTCTAATTTCATCCTTTATATCGAACTTTGGGTTAGTTAGTTAACTACGATCATGGCTCTTATCTAATCATATGATTAGTTTAACCAGATCTGAAAAGAATCGAAAGTCATTGTCAACTAGCTTATCCGAGAGATAGCTAGTTAATTAGATGTGATTTAACCGGTCCTTAGAGAAAAAAAAATAAATAAATACATTATAAGTTTAAATTTATAATTAAAATTCTTTTATGAATTTATACGGTTAGGGAATATATGTAAATTATACTTTTATTTTCCGTAAATTATCAAGAAAATTTGTTTAACCTATTTTTTCCTATAATAAATATGTGAAGCTGTCCAACAAGAATGATTTGTAGGGCCCAATTTTATTATTAGATATGGAACAAGAGAAGGGCAAATAGGAAGTGGAAGAGACTATTCTCGTTTGGTACCATACAAACTATTTTACGAGAAAGTGGGTCTGAGTTTCGAGTTTGCTCTTCCCTCGCTCATCTGAAATGAGTAGGAATATTTAATGAAATTACTAATCAAAAATAAATAGCCCAGTGGAATAAGAACAAATTTATTTTGCCGAAAAATAAGATATATATTTAATCTTCTATGAAAGCAATGTTAGAGGCCTAAGCACTCATAGTCTGACGACACGGCAAAATATTCACACCAAGAGTGCTCGGGTGTTAATGTAGTGCGCCTAATAACCGAAAAATGTTACATTAAAAAAGCTATATAAATTTATATTTTTACTTTCTCCTATCTAATATATTCAATATATATAAAAAATATTGCATCGAAATATCGAAATTTTAATGAAAATACACGTTTGAGCTCAAAAAAATCTGGTGTGACTGGTAATGTTTCAACTAGAGCCAACGGTTACCAGTTTAAAATTAACTTTCTCTTAGCTTTGGTAAGAAAGTTGTCATACCAGATTTTTTGTGTCTATATATATACCTATTAGTTTACGCCAATATATTAGAATTCAAGATGTAAAATTTAATTTATAAACATGGAAAATATTTATATTTTGTTACCATGGCAACCATTTCTCCTATCTTTCCTATGAAGCACAAGAGTAAAGTGTGCTTCAAACAATTTTGAGGGCAAAACGAGAATATACATTTGAAAGAGCATCTAAAAAATAATTGATTTTTGAATTTTAATCAGATTAATTAGAGGTGATTTTGAGGAAATCGGAAAAAACTGAAAAAGTGCATTAATAAAGTTGTAGTATTTTTTGGCCGATTTTGATTAAAAGCTTATTTTCACGTCTTAGGGAGGGTGTCTAACTTAAATATAAAATTTCAACTTCGTAGCTCAATTCCTTCATGCTTTAAATTGAACACAGCAGGCACACAGACCATGTTGGGAAAACCACAATTTTTGATTCAGGAGAGCTCAAAACGTGTAAATCCATCAAAATCTCGACATCTAATTTTTGACAAGAAACCAATACTTCCTCTTTATTTATATTAAACATATATAGGTAAAAGAAAGTAAAGAGTCTGTGGGCGAATAAAAGATTTCAAGAACAAAAAGAGCTAAGCGGTTGTAATTTGATATTTAAGTTAGGTACCCCCCTGGTACGTAAAACGAAGCTTTTGAACAAAATCGGCGAAAGAGTACTAGTATAGTATTTGACTGATGTACTTTTTCAGTTTTTTCTGATTTTCCCAAAATTCGCTCTAACAATTTTGATTAAAATTCATAAATCAATTAGTTTTTAAAGTGTATAAACTGATTTTGTTCTCAAAATTGTTTTAAGCACACTTGTACTTGATAGGAAAGATGCAACGGTAACAAAAAATAAATATTTTTTTATGTTAACATCAATGAATTCTAATGTATTGGCGGAAAGTAAATATGTCGATATAAAAAAATCTGATGCGACTAATCACACCAGATTTGTGTATAAATATTTATATAATTTTTGCAGTATGAAATACTGATGCCGGGTAATAAAGCTAATCCTGAAACGTTTCAAAGTGGATAAGTAGTAGAGACTTTCTCTTAAAGCTCCTGGTTGAGACTCCCAAAAACTTTCATCCGTTTTTATTGGAAAAGAAAAAAAAAAAAAAGAAAAAGTGATAAAAAAAGAAAAAAAAAATAATAAGCAAAGTATATCAAAGGTTCTTAAGGAAAGATAGGAGAAAGGGAAAAAATCAAGAAAAATAAAACAAAAATATTCTTCGAGGAATAATTATAGGGATTGTGTGAGGGTGATATAAAATATAGAAATGTATATATCTATTGTGAAAAAAATATGAGAAAAAGAAAAAAAGAAATAAAAAAAGAGGAAAGGGATGTTAAAGGGGAGGAAGGAGAGAAAGGGGGGAGATTTTTTTATTATTTAAGCTTTTTTTTTTTAAGATTTCACTGTTACAAAAAAACGTCCAGGAAAAATTACCCTCTAAATACATCGAGGGAGGATTATTGGCAAATGACGTCAAGGTTTTTCTTTTTATTTTTAAACACTGTTGACAAGACAATTTAAATTATTATATCACTTTTTTCATTTTTCTGGATTTATTTACGCTAGATTCACCATTCCTTCAAATTCAAATTAATTTTTTTAGATTTAAATCGACTGGCTCCTTGTAAACCTAATCTTAATCCGTGGATCAATAGTTTATGATTTTTATCAGATTTAATTAATTCGCTTGTTTTTTTTTTTTTTTTTTTTTAATTACATTCTAGAGTGGAATCAAAGAAGAGGAATCTGCATTTTTAAATATTAAAAAAGTTAAATATTAATTTAAAATGAGAGAATTATAATGAGCTTAAATGATTCATATTTTCATACTTATTAAATGTGTGATCGACAATGCGACCATCTTCATGGTTATAATGGAGTATATAAAAGAAATAACAACAAGAGTTTGTACAAAAATAATTTCAAGACATAAAGTTAAAAATATATACTTTCATAAAATTAATAAGGATCTATCAGATATATTATGTAATATATATTACATTATTGGTCGCATAGTTGACCAAAACATCGCTATGGGTTCGAATAAAGAAATAAACATAGCTGGTTGGCCTTTTAATTATCATGCTACATATTGATTAAGCTATTCACTTCGCTTTACATACTATTTATTCAATATAAATTTAGAAGAATTTAACTGAGAATTTATTTTATAGGAGTCTACTCGTTTTAGAGCCGGTTGTTTCTCTTGTAGTCAACTAGCAAACTTATCCGAAAGATAGCAAATTATTAATATAGTAAACAAGAAAAGAACACGCTTAACCTTCGAGTTAAAAAAATAAATAAATTTTTTCTAAATATCTATCTGAGGAATAAGGAAAGTAAGCAACTTAATAAAGACATCATTTATATAAATTATTAAAAATAAAATTTAAAATGAATAAATTTAATTAATGTTTTAACAAAAATTCAAAAAAAAATAAACAAACAAGGCTTGTGTTCGCAATGCCTGCCTATGATGAGCCAAAAAAATCAAGAAAATATATATATACTAGGGTATATATATATACAGGTATATATTGCAATATAATAGCGGAGTGTCCGTCTGTCACGTTGTTTGACCAACTTCCCGTGAAACGAAATTTTTCAGTCTTATAGAGGACGTTATGGAGAGTCCAGGAAAAATACTGGAGTTCCGAAATTCTTATAACTTTTTGAGTTATTAATTTCTAAAGTTACGATTTCTATTATAGGAAATGTATAGAGAAATATTTACTTATTCTTTGGATTTATGTATTCTATGAATGTAATACAAATCATCAAGCAGGCACTGAATTGGAATAGTAATAATAATATTATTTTCATAATTAAGAAAAGGCGTGGGTCCGCAGCAGGCGGGCGGCGCGGCTAGTTAAATCTTTAAAATTGCCTTTTTTCCCAATATCGTCTTGATGCATTAAGGAAGTTTCATCTTAAATTTTATTAAAATAAAAAAATTAATTTTAAAGGTAGGGAGGGGGGGGGGGGGCACGGATCTCTGAATATTTACAAAAATATGTTTTAGTTATTTTTTAAAGTAATTTTTAGGCTCATAAATCAAAATAATTTTTAAGAATTATTAAAAAAACAATTTTATCACAGAATGGGATGAATCTAATTCCCAAATTTCCTAAATTTGGATAACCAATGTTAAGCCGGGGGGCCTGGCAACGGAGTAGAGCAACAGTCACCACAATCGTTGCTGTTAAGCGATGCCAAGCGCGGCGAAATCTGGGATTAGTGACCCCCAGAAATCAGCGTGTAGAACGTCCCCCGGTAGCCATCGGTATTATAAATCTAATAATATGTAAAATTAAAACCCTAATGGCCTCTGCAGCCGAAAAGGGGAGAATTAAAAAAAAAAAAAAAAAAAAAAAAAAAAAACAATGTTAAGTGGGGGAGTACAAAACCTTTTGTAATTAATTCATAGATTTTCTCAAAAATTTATTACTAGCAACGCCGCGAATTCACTACTAGTTATATTAAATAATAGTTGGGCTGAGCATACAAAACCTCTGGACCTTCACAAAAGTAAGCCTTGTCTTTCAAGGTAAAGCAGGTTTTTTTATTATTGGAAAAAATTGAAAATAATGATTAAAATTATCTTTTTAAATCAATGCAGACTTTCGTGTAAATTCAAAAATAGGACTAAAATTTGTATCAAAGAAGATTTGTATTAAATAGAACAATTTTGTATATGATTATTATTTTGTTAATAGAATAAGTAGTGGATTAAGAATTACGAGTCGTTGTGGTCAAAAACGTCTTTGGTTCTTGATTAAAAAAATCTATTTATAAAATTTGGTTTAAGTCCTCAAACGTATCTATCGACTTATAGAAAAATATGAGATTGTCAGAATATTTTTTTTTTTTTTTTAATTTCGATCGATAATCACCAGGTACGATTTTTTTCGATAGCCGGAAAATATTCCGGGGAGGGAGGAGGGGGTACGAATGATCCGAGAGGTAATCCCTTCCCTTTCCCTCTCAAATGAATTAATTTTAAAGGAAATAAAATATTTTTTTGTAATTTCTAACAGTATTTTAAAATTTTCTCTCTATATTTATAATTTTTTTTTGTATTTCGGGGAAGAGATTTAAAACCCATATGCCCCCTTCATGGCCACGACCATGGATGTAAATAAATAAAAATTGATTCAACACAAATTCAATAGAAATAGACAAGTATTTTTTTTTTTTTTTTATAAATAAATTAAATAAATATTCAAGTTCAAACTTGATCCTCAAAAAGATTTGCTATCTATAGAATAGTTTTTCTAGCAGCGATCGATTTGCACGTTCTATAAATATAATTATTTATTTATGAATAATATGTGTCTGTGTGTGTGTGTATGTGCAAGGTGCAATGGACAACAGTAACTGGAAGTGGCTTTGATGATCTGTTACGAAATAGACTCCCCCTGATGATGATGATCCATGATGCTTTGCGACCCAAAAGCTCAATAGCCTTCGCAACGGCCATTGGACGAACGTCAGACCAATGAGAATGTCGTTGGAAGCCTTGGTTGCCAGCCAGCGAACAGCAAACCAAACACACGAGCCAAACTCATTTTATTCAGATTCTTACAGGACAAGATAACATCATCTTTTTATCATTTTCAATTTATTTTATTTTCTTTTTTTTTTTTGTCTTGCCAATTTTATTGTTTGTTTTCAATAAACTCAAAAGAGTTTCCATTATATTATTACTATCATCATGATGGATTGTTCCCAAGTGTATTTCATCTTGACAATATACATATATTCTTATTTCCTGAATTATGTTATTAATAATTTTGTAATTGAGATGTATATTCTTTTTTAAATAAAAACCAGTTGCATCAACAAAATGAATCAGATCTATTAAAAGATATTAGAGTGTTTTGTCCTCAGATCCCATTGTTGTTCTATTAATTTTGGCAATGATATTATTAAAAATAAATGTTGAATGTAATTATATGTTTGTACAATTGGTGGAATTTAAAAATAAATTTTCTTAAAATGGATAATAAAATGAAAACCAAAAGAATGAAAGAGAGAGTAATCTTAGCGAGGGTAACTCTTGGTTGTCATCCAGAGTGTGATTAAAATTCTTCGGTCTTAATACTGGAAGATAGGCAACCAAAATAACCAATTCACCAATCAATTTTTCAATTGCTCTCCTTGGTTATTATGAACCGAGTGGTAATTTTTGAGGAAGATTTAACCTTTCGCACTTTAGAGCAATTAAAATCCATTAGTCATATGGAATGTCTACCAAAAATTAATTTATGAATATTATGATGACGTGAGTGGCACATGACAAGGGGACAGTATTTCAATAATGATAAAGTCTAGTCCAACCAATATTAGGCTATACTATACTAGTTTTTCGGCATCTTAGGCCATAAGACTCACTTTTATAAAATATAAAGACACCATTCATATTGTATTAATTTATAGAAAATTAAAAAAAAAATTTGTTTGTGATGGGTTAAGGTGTTATTATTATTATTGTGCGGGCCGCACCCCAGCTTCCCTAGCTACGATAGTCTACTAGTCACAATGCCCAACTTAGGTGAGCCAGTGTTGGTTTTTTACTCTTTATTACTTTATACATATGTAATATAGAGAGAAAGATTTGAAATAAATAAAGTGGCTGTTGTATTTAAACAATAGGTAACAGAAGCAGGCAGCCAGGTAGTTAGTCTATTAGTCTGTACAGCAAACAGTTTCCCCAGAGATCTCCTGGCTCCCTGCTCCTGTTACCTATTGTTTATAGAGAGAAAGTATTGGTTTAAACATGTGAAATATCAATGAAATCTCGTAAGGAATTTTCTAGTGTGAATGTAAAATTAAAGTTCAAAAATTTGTCTCTATTATTATTTTCTTTCAACTTTAAAATCGACTTAGTATCCTCTAATTTTTACTTTCTCTTACCCTATAGGTCTATATGAAATATATGAAAAATTCGATGTCCAGATTTTGATGGATATTCATGTTTTGACTTCCCCTGGGTCCCGATCAGTGTGTGTCTGTCTGTGTGGACATTGTAAACATGAAGGAAATGAGCTACGAGGTTTAAATTTTATATTTAAATTAAGCAGCACCCGAATTCGTGAAAATAAGCTTTTAAACAAAATCGGCCAAAAAGTACTAGTACTTTACTAATAAACTATTTCAGTTTTTTTTTTTTCGATTTTTGGAAAGATAGATTGTTTAAACGTATTTCTAAGCAGAAATTGAATAAAAAGAAAAGATTTATTTTCTGTTACCATGGCAACCATTCCTCCTATCTTTCCTATGAAGTACAAGAGTAAAGTGTGCTTCAAAAGATTTCAAGAGCAAAATGAATATATATATTTTAAAGAGCATGTAAAAAATAATTGAATTTTGAATTTAAAAAAAAAATCATTGCAGTGAATTTTGAGAAAATCGAAAAAAACATCAGTAAAGTACTAGTACTTTTTGGCCGATTTTGTTTAAAAGCTTATTTTGAGTGCCGGGAGGGTACCCAACATGAATATAAAATTTCAATCCGGTATCTCAATTGCTTCATTCTTAAAATAGTTACACATACACATACTGACAGACCAATTTGCGGGACACACTTTTTTGGACTAAGGGGACCTCAAAAAATGTACATCCATCAAAGTCTTGCATTTTTGACATGATCGCAATACTTTCTCTCTATATATATTTCATATATAGGGTAAGAGAAAGTAAAAATTGTTGGAATAGAAAGAAAGAGAGTTGTTATTGATCCAAAAATGACTCTTTCTAGTTGCATCGACCCTTTTCAAATTTTCATTGATCCCAAAGGAGATGTTTTAATTTATATTTTAATAGAAAGAGAAAAACAAGTAACTTCAATTATCTTAATAATTTTTTATTCACTAACAGTTAACTATTCAGGGTACGGTTTAATTTAAACTTTAACTCCCACTCGAATAGGATTTAAAAAGTAAGGTAGTGATTGTACAGATATTTTTGAAATCACAAAAAAAAATTTCTGTATTTTGGCTGTTAGAAA
Source organism: Euborellia annulipes (assembly GCA_023213315.1). Taxonomy (NCBI): domain Eukaryota; kingdom Metazoa; phylum Arthropoda; class Insecta; order Dermaptera; family Anisolabididae; genus Euborellia; species Euborellia annulipes. The sequence goes on from JAKCPI010030907.1 coordinate 155,153, forward strand.
ACTCAGTCAGCATTTGGTCGTATATTCATAATCGGATTCTATTTATTATTTATGTTTACAAATGTATTCCTTGCTTTTCTAATATGTTTATAGTGAGTATTTTTAGAATAATAAGTTCGATAAAAAACGAGGCGGATTTTATTTTAAATTTTAGTTATTGGCAGGTTGTTTTTTTGATCGGTAAAAATGTTGAATTTTTATTCTATTAGATAATAAAATAATTTTAATACAGTGTATGGTAGGAATTTGTTTGACATGTATAAATTTTATACTGGGCCCCTAAAAATAACTTGCACCGGGGTCCTGTCTTAGAGAAGGGCGGCTCTGATTATTTATAATTTTTGGGAATTTGATGTTGGTTGCAGTCGGGGATTTAAAAATAGAGGAGATGAAGTCCGACATTTCTGACCACGACTTAGCATTACTAACGAAATTTTGATGTATGAGTATATATGGACTGTTATGCAATGGTGTGTCAAAGACCAAAAAATTCAAAATTGAGTTAAGCACAGAATATTGTTTCAAATCCTATAATAAATAGTATTTTTTTATGAAATATGTCCTAAAAAAATTTATATTTAATGTTACTTGCACAATTGACAAAAAAAATTATATATAATCCAATGAAAACAAAAAACTTTAATGTTAATCTTCTCAAAACTCGGTAGGTGGCGCTTGACACACTAATGCGTAACAGGGTTCATATATAACCAAATTATTATAGAATTTTCTAATTGTTTTCATTTTAAATTTTTTGAAAATAACATAACAAAAGAAATTTTATTACGGATATATATTTGTTATACTAAGCGTCAAAAAACTAAGTGGTCAACTAATCTTATAACTGTTATGTATGTATTAAATATAAAATGTAACAAAGTTTTATTTGTTTGCGAATAACCTTTTCAAAATATTGAATCAATGAATAATAATTATCCAATTTATTTATTTATTTATTTTTTTGCCTTATTTTTTCACTTTAGAGTTTTTCGATCCATATAAACTTTCTCTGCAACAATAATTTGGAAAAATTTAGAAAAACTTGAGAATGTGAAAGGGGGAGAGGGGAATTGAAAATTGCTCCAGGGACGAAAATTATTATTAGCTTTGTCAAAAATGTGTCAGTGAATTGCTATTGAATACACAAATTCCTACGTGAGATTAATTTTTAATTTTTTTTTTTGGCCCCCCTCTCTGCTATAATTAATACTTTTCCTCGATGCAGTATAAAATTTTCTACAATTTGGTAAAAACCGTATCACGTTTCCTTTCAAGTACCAATTATTTTATATTAATAGATATAAAATTCATCAAAATAAAAGTTAGAATGAAATGTTTTAAAATTATTCATTTGAAAGTAGCAATTTCAAAGTGTCGCTCCTGGATATGGAAGTTAAATACTTTCTAATTTACTTTACAATCATCTCTACTTTCTTAAATATCAATCTTGAAACCTAATTAATTTTAACAATTGAAGAAATATATATATATATAATATCCATATTATTAATCTAGAGCAGATAGACTTGCGAGAGAACTTAATTATAATTTCTAGATATCAATTGAAAGTCAAATAGCGCAAGCTTCTCAGAAATAAGAGTTTTATTTCAAAAGGAATAATTCTTTAATATTATTAGAAAAGAGTTCCTTGAACAAGTAAGAAATTATACGGAGTGACTACAGAAGTTTGTAATAATAATAAATAAATCGTTTAATTGTATTCTGTAAAATCAAAGTATTTGAAGGGGTGGCAAAAATTAAATTAAATTTGATTCCTTCTCATAGTCGTGATTTATACGAATTTTCTGTCAAAATTTTTTTGTATTAAATTAATAATAATTATTATTATAAAAAGGGAGCGAGTATGTGTGTGGATCATGTGACATCCCTAGATTGGATGCAATAAATAAGGGTTTGGAAATTGGAAACTTATAATTAATTTTCAACAGTCTGAAATTACTGAGCCTTAGTCAGTAGAAGGTTAATTCAAAAAAAAAAAAAAAAAAATGGGAGAGAAAAAAAAATATCCTACTTGGTTTGTTAAGTATTCTTTTAAAAACAATCAAGTAATTAAGGATGGAAAGTGCAGGAAGGGATTACTAGCATCTCCCTCCAATCGCTCAACGAATGATAATAGGAATATAACCCTTTTCTTCTGGAAAATTTGATACAGAAGTTCACGGAAATGTAAGTTTATAGATGCGTTAAATACATGTGCATGTTATCAAGAGTTGATGACACTTGTCTTAGGAGACTGAGTATCATCTCCTTTCCTCAGGTGTCACTATCTTAAGATAAATAATATTATATACAATGTGGGAAAATAAAATATGCAAGCTCTGTACTTTTCATTTTGATTATGTTGTTTTTAAAAAAAATTCCAATTCATAAAAAGAAAATTTCAACTTTTACGCGTAATTCAGAATGAAAATTAGAGCTATAAGATGATTTAAAAAAAAAATTATTTAATAATGAACCGAAGGGGTTTATTTGCAAGGATTTTGGAATTAATTAATATTAATACTTAGGACAATATTTATTTTTTGCAAAAATTTGTTGAAAAATGTATTCAATGGCTGTTGCTCTTTTAGAAAAAAAAAAGTAATAATGACAGACAGTTGAAATAAAATAAAAATAAACGAAATATTACATTTTTTCATTAATTAAAAGCCTTTGTGGGAATTAATCAATATAAAGAAAAAATAAACAAAAAATTAAATTTTTTTCTCTGGTTGATTCAATTTTTGATATATGACATTAATAATATTTATTTGAAATTTTTCTTCATATTTATGAATAATTTTTATCAATAAAATTAGACTTTCGATTTGGGGATCACAAAAAATGCAAAATTAAAAAAATTAAATGAAAAAAATATCTGGTGTGACACTGGCTTGTCACACCAGATTTTGAGTCGACATATTTACTGGTATTAGTTTTCGCTGATATATTAGAATTAAAGATATAAAATTTATAAACTTGGGAAAACATATTTTGTTGTCATGGTAACCATTTCTCCTATCTTTCCTATTTAGTACAGGAGTAAAGTGGCCTTCATACGATTTCATAGGCAAAATGAGAATATACATTTTAAAGAGCATCTAAAAAATAGTTGAATTATGAATTTTAATCAAAATCATTAGAGCGAGTTTTGAGAAAGAATAAGTACATCAGTAAAGTACTAGTAATCTTTGGTCGATTTTGTTCAAAAGCTTATTTTCACGCCTCAGGGGGTGGTTAATTTAAATATAAAATTTCAACCTCGTAGCTAAATTCCTTCTTGCTTTAAACTGAACACAGATACACTCACAGACAGATAGACCATGTTGCATAAATGACGTTTTTTGGACACAGGGGACCTCAAAACGCGTATATCCATGAAAATCTTGACATCAAATTTTTGACATGAAACCAATACTTTCTCTATATATTAACATATATATATAGGTAGGAGTAAGTAAAAATGAAATTATGGGAAGAACCATTTAGACATAAAAAACTCTAAAAGTTAAGTAAAAAATATTTGCAAATTCCAGAAAAAATTAGCTTGGATTCCCTAAACACGAATCCTGGCTGCGTAGGCTGTTTTAAAGTAAAAATTGCCCACAAATATAAATAGACACCAACTGACTCAAAGTTTTTATGAAGACTATAAATATTCGTACAAAAGAAAAATCATAAATAAATATGTTAAATAGGAGAGAGTGTCGAAAAAATTCAGGAGTGCTCTTTAAAAAAAAAAAAAGACAGCTTCGAACTTAGTCTTAAATATAAAAGATGTTCCATTCATTGTTCGCTTATCGAATTTAGTAATAGAAAGTTAAATAAAGAAGAAATTATCAAATTTGTTACTTTTCAATGAAAATTTTCTACAAAAAAAAAAAAAATAAACTTTATTTTAGAACCCAACTGCGCAGATCTGAGAGCTTTGATTTTAATAAAAAAAATTTGGTGTGACTGGTCTCCTGTGTTATTTGTATTTCCCTTATATTGCTTATTTTTAATTTTAAATTTCTTCGAAAAAAACAAAAAAATGTTAATAAATTATTTCATCCAGTTTAATTATTATATTTTATTTCAAGTGTAAATCATTACTATATATAAAGCGCTAGCAGCTAGCTTCCGTTTCTGCCAATCAGGACGCTGATTGGCTAGAGTTACAGGAAGTAGAGCGGGAGCGGGAAATAAAATTTAAGTCAGAGAGGGGAATTTGAAAATTTCCAAACAGTCAGCAAAGATAAATCTGATGCATTTGCGTGCCTAATGCGAGCAAGGGGGACCAGGGAGAGTAGCCTTCGGCGGGCTTTACCACTGGTATAAATATAATTGCTCCCCATTCTGAAAGATTCAAGGGGGGGGGAGATAAATACAGATAAAGATAAATACCCTCTCTGTCTAGGCGCTAATAGTATCTATGCTTTATTCGAATTAAGTTGATATTTACTTAAATTTTGAATCTCTTTTAAAGGTTTAAGTGCGATTCAAATTGGTTTATAAAAAATGTTTAAAAATCTGGTGTGGCTGGTCAATCAGCACACAACTTTCTCTTAAATGCCGGTAATTGAAAGTTGTCATATTTTGTGTCGGTATATATTTAGTTTATATTACAATTTAAGATGTCAAATTATGGGAAAATATTTATATTTTGTTAGCATGGCAACACAACCATTTTTCCTATCTTTCATATGAAGTACAAGAGTAAAGTGTGCTTCAAAAGATTTCAAGGGCAAAATGAGAATATACATTTAAAGAGCATCTAAAAAATAAATGACTTATGAATTTTAATCAAAATCATTGATTGGATCAAATTTTGAGAAAATAGAAAAAAAAACTGAAAAAGTGCATCAGTAAAGTGCTAGTACTTTGGGTCGAATTTGTTCAAAAGGTTTGTGTCAAGTGCCAAGAGGGTACCTAATTTAAATATAAAATTACAATCTTCTATTTTCCTTTTTAAGATATTTTGTTCACAGACACACACAGAGACCAATTTGCGGGATCAACTTTTTTGGACTCATGGGACCTCAAAACGTGTATATCTATCAAAATCTAGACATCGAATTTTTTACAATAATTCAATACTTTCTCTCTATATAGATATACAGTAAACCTATATTAACACATACAAATATTTTTTATAAATATTCTAGTATTTGAGTTAAGATTTTTTTATATCAATGTAAAAAAAATCATTTTTAAAGCAGAGCAAATGGCCCTTGCCACCCCTTCTTTTCAAATAACCCGGAAGTTTGAATGCACTTTTCTTCAAAAGTTTTAATTATTTAACAAGTCTAAAAGTAAAGCGTTGTTTTAAATAAGCTTTTATTAAATTTAAAAGAAGATAAAAGAAAAAATCAAGTGACATTTTTTATTCAGAGGCAATATTTCGTGAATTATATTTTTAATTTATATGAACGCTATAGTCTTTTTTGTTCTTAGTAAATTGATACAGTATAGGAGTAATAGATAGTAAAAAAAAAGAATATGAAATTATATATAAATCTCAACAATACTAATTTTATTTTAAACAAAGAATTTTTTTAAAATAGAAAGGACAAAAACTTGTTTAATTTTATCATCTATAGAAGAATGCCAAAAATTATGAGCTGATAATAGTAGCTCTCAAAAGATTCTACTTTAAAAAATAATATGGAATGTTTTTACGATTTATATTAAAAATAAATTAAAACTTTCGTCTCTTTTACTTCAATTCTAACATGTTGTTAAATGAAATAATAGTTATGGTGGTTTAATTTTTGTGTTTTGAGAAAATAAAAAAAATAAAAAAAAAACTGAAAAAGTACATCAGTATAGTACTAGTACTCTATATATTAACATATATAGGTAAGAGAGAGAGAGAGAAAAATTTCTAAATTTAAAAAAAAAACAGTGTTAGATAAAGTAGAAGTTTGCGTTGATGGGTTTACTAGAAAAGTTGATAATGAGATAAAATTTTAATATATTCAGGATTAAAATAGTCTTTGGATGAAGAGGATAGCTATTTAAATATTTTACAAATTTATATATTTAATATTGTAAGCCAAACGGTCATGCCTCCCGAGAGCCCAGGACCTCCAGCCTTTCCGGAGCATCCGTATGCCCAGGCCACCTAATCCTATATATGCAAGTTCCCGGGTGCCATAGGGGGTTTGGCCCGCCAACAAATAAACATACTCACACATTTGTTACTATAATAGTGTATCTATGACTGGACAAGTTCGAATAGAAATTTCGAAGTCGAATTTTTTAACCATTATATGTTTTATAGAGAAAGTAAAACGTGAAGTAAATATTGAGGCACTGATTAAGAAAGAGGAAGGCAAACGCGGGCTTTTGTAAGGTATTGTTTCTGGGTTCCTTTTTGAAAAAAAAAAAAAAAAAAAAAAAAACTAAATATAAATTAAACAAGCCCACCGAAAGCGGGCGGGCATCGCGGCTAGACATTTTTCACTAATTTGTCCCATTGTGAGGCTATATTTTGAATTTTATTTAGATTTTATATAATCTAGGGTTGAGTTACAATTCTGTATATAAATGGATTATTCACTATCTATCAATATTATAAAATGGAATCTAATGGGGTCCAGAAGGTTGAAATTTTCCTGAATAGGTGCCCACCAAAGACGGATGACGCAGCTAGTTAAGTTTAAATGAAAAAAATACGAAAAACAAGTCAGTCGAATGAATGAAAAAGGTTATAGATATAATATTCCTATGCATTGTGGAATTATCCTATACTCATGTTTGTAATACATATTCTAAGCTATGCTACGTAGGCCTATCTATTAACACATCCAACAAACTTGCCCCGACTTGCATACGGACCCTTGCAAGAGAGCCAAGCAGAGAGAGCCAAATCAATTACTTTTATTATTTGTCCTTAAATAATTTAACATTTTAATCAAATAAATGCACTCATCGCCTAGAAACAAGCTTCGGGCCACCTCCATATATAAATATTTTGTTATTTTTCCACATTGCCTCATTTGAATAGATTTTTATAAAAATCACTATTACGTTTATATATAATAAATAATTTTTTGTGGAGGGATTTATATTTCTAATATTTAAAATAATAAACCAAGTATTAATGTACGAAGAGAAATGAAATTTACCTTAAAAGTCCTTAAAGTTTAGAGAGAAACGCGAATTTTTGCAGCAGCCCAACTTGGACACGTCTGCCCCCAAGCGACGCCATTCACCAACTGAGGGATGGGATTTTTTTTAACGCGGAAGGTGCTTCACTTATCACTGTCCCCACTCAACTGAAGCCTCTTTGACTTTGCTATTTGAATATATAGGTAGATTTTACATTTAAATGTGTATAGACTCGAGCCCCAGCTGATGGTCTTAAGTCTTCTATCAGGTGATTGGCCAAGCACTTTGGGAGTGGGGGGAAGGGTGGGGGGTGGAGATGGGGACGGAATCTTATACTAATAGATTATTGGCAACGAGCCAAATTATTTAAATTAGAAAGAATATAAATTATTAGAAAATAATTTTAAATAGGGAATTTAAAGAAAAATCATTTTAATTTAAAAAAAAATCTAGTGAAGGTGATCTCACAGCAGAATTTTTGTGTCGACATTTATTCTATTTTGTGAAGGGTGAAAAGATGATAAAAACAGAATAAATAAAAAAACTATAAAAAGTGAAAGTACACTTAAAATAATTATCATTCAATTTGACAAGGGTATATATAAATAAAATAAATTGGAAATTTTGCAAATTTGAATTAAAAAAAAAAAGGCAACTAAGTAGCAAAACTTTTCCGAATTTGTCCATTCAACGGGTAGTTATGAAATTTGGTCCAGCGATGTGGTCAAACGTCTTATTTATTATTTTTAGATTTTTTTCGATATATAGAACAGCGTTTTCCAAACTTTTTGGCCGCGGCCCGTTTCGAGGTTTTAAAATTTTTCGAGACCCACCTTATGAAAAAAAAAACATTTATTTATAAAACAAATTTTATTTTTTAATAAAAATAAAGTCATATGTTCGATAAAGTTATATGAAAGAGTACAAATCATACTTCGCCACTATTCCTAGTGCCTACATAACTGATGTAAAAGAAAAAAATATGTAAAAAAATTTATTTTTTGTTATTTTACAATTTTTTTTCGCGACTGGTAAAGTTTTTCTACGACCCGGTGCCGGGTCGAAACCACACTTTGGGAAACGCTGGTATATTTTCCCCTTCTATTATATTACATATAATAGTGCGGGAAAATAAAAAATATTGAATAATATATTGGTTAATTGCTATTGTAGAACAGATCTCGTGTATGTTGGTAGAACAATTGAGATTAGCGGACACAAAAGCTACAGTGCATAAAATCAATGCGAATTTCAATGTGGGCTTTTAACAAAGCATTTCAGCCTCTTAGTTAGTCCGCCTTTATCAATTGTTCCAGCCAAAATAAGCTCTAATCCTCAATGGCGGAGTCCAATTGTTGATTTAAGTGCGTGGAAATGAATGCTTTCAATAGAATGTCACATCATTACAAAGTTAACCTGAGAATATGAAATTTTGTAAGAATCAAAATGAACTCAAGTTCAAGGACAGATGAATTACTAGGCGAAATCTCGTGATGTCATATAACAAACGTATATTTTATATGTGCAGAAATATAGGTTGGCATTATTTTACTTCTTTATTTATATATGTAATATACAACTGTATATGGGTAATTCCCCCAAAACAACATGGCACTACATGGGCCCATTTCAGATTCAAAAATGCCACCCAAATGCTGATTTCTCATGGCAAACTGATGATAAGTTGATAGAAAGAAAAAATTTTTTATGTACATAGCGGCCGTAAAACTAAAATTAAAATTTCACTCATTTTCAACGTTCCAGAGTACAATTTTGGAAATTTGTTTACAGTTTGAATAGTTTAATGAAAAAAATTGGTTTCGAGCACTATTCCTAAGGAAATTGACCGTAGAATCCAAAAATCACCGAAAAACCCGAAAATTTTCACCTCAAATAGGAGAAATATACGAATTTGTGATTTTTAAGGTGTTTTTTTCATTAAATTGTTCCCGAAAAACATATATTTTTAAAATTACTTTTCCGTGCTAAGTTACTCTAAAACATGTGTACTTTGATGGGGTTTAAATATTTTTTTGGGGAAAGCATGTTTAGTAGGTCAAAATTGAGAAAATTCAAAAAACATGTTTTTTTGTGATTTTGACTTCTGCATTCTTTATTAATTTTTATATGTTGCCTATAAGTGTACGACTTTTGAGTAATACTATTTTATTCTCCATTAAATTCTGTATAATTAAGAAAAAAAACGTACTAATCCAATGATCTGGGACAATGTTACAACTCTTTAATAGTTCAAATTCACTTAAAGTCATCTCAAAATGTTTTAGTATTTCATTTTCGTAAAAAGAAACAATTATAGTTTTGGGAAATAGTTCAAATAAGTTTTAAAATGAAAAACCAGCATAAATTTTAAGTTTTTTTTATTGATAAGATCGTATGCCAAACAATAATTCGTATCGGTGGTCACTTTTTTGCATTGAATGATGTGACTATTTTTTGGAACAAATTCATGAAAATTGCGTGTCCCAGGTACGGTGAATGCTTTACTAGCTCCTATGTCTCGGATTGCATCAACATCTTTTCCCTGATGGACCAGATGGCTTAAATAGAAATGCCTGAACCCCAAATTGATATATTAATTACAACGGTTATCGTCAAAGTCTTATATGGCCTAAGTTGCCGAAAAGACTGTGTGAATGTGTGTGTGAATATGAGTGTGAATGAGAAAAAGTGTGAATGTTTTTTTTAATTAAAAAAAAAAAAAAAAAAATTTCCCTCTCTTATTCCGCTTCCTCTGACTCTAACCAATCAGCGGAGAGAGTGGAAAAGACAATAGAAGAAGAGTGGAAATATAGAATGATAAATTTGTTTTCTTGTTTATAAATTTTACATCTTGAATTTAAATAAATCTTCGGAAGCTAAATATATGACGCAAAAAAAAATTTGGTGTGACAAGCACAGAACACAACTTTCAATTACGAAAAATAAGATAAAGTTGTGAGCTGTTAGATCAGTCACACCATATTTTTTAGTCATATTGTGTGTATCTTGTGTTCAGGGGTTTGCATCCCTTCTTTAATTATTTCAATTGAATTGGCTACCAATAATGAAATAAATAGAGACGAGGTCTAAATGGCCTTAGATGCCGAAAAAGAACTTAAATGATAATTAAAAAAAAAAGTCTAAAATCAAAAATAAATGGAAAAGTAAATAATAAAAAAAAGTCATTTGGATTTGAGTATATTAGTCAAAAACGCAATTTTTTAAAAGCTTCAATAAACGAAATTTTTTAAAAGCTTCAGATACCGGAAGACCTTAAAAATCTTGTATTTGCCACCAAGGGCGGATACAAGAGGGGGTGGGGGTAAAGGAGGTAATTACCCCCCCCCGAGATTTGAAAAAATACCTTTTTTTCGCAAAAAAATTTATTTTTAATGGAAAATTTTAAATGTTAATACTTAAAAATTTGATTTGTATTTATATTCTGGCAAACAAGTACAGAATGCGCCTTTAAATTACCGAAATTAAGAAAAAATTGTGTGCTGTGCGACCAGTCACACCAGATTACCCCCCCCCCGAGAAACACCTCTGGATCCGCCCTTGTTTGCCACCCACTGAAAAAAGAATGTTCAGACTTTATCCTAATCATAGTTAACATAAGCGGAATTTCACTGTTTATAATATATTATTTTTTTGTAAATAAAAGGTAACGATATATAATAACGACATGTGAAAAGAAAATCTTTATGTTTATCGGGGGAGAGAAAAAAAAAAAAAGGTGATGAATAAATGGAGAATTTCTCTGAAGCAAGACTCTCTAAAAGTACTTGCACATGTTTTCCGGCGGTCAGATTTAGAGAAAAGAATGTTTATCTTTCTAAAAATATGCATAATAAAATACTTAAAGGGTCGTTTTAGCGAATGCCACTAAAATTGTTCCAGGGCCGAATTTAGCGTGTGTCCCTGAAGGAAGATTCTCATTTTTTTTAAAGATATCAATTAAAAACAAACAAATATGTAGTGAATAATAATAACAATAATTATCACGATAGTGAATACTAATTATATACAAATTATTTTTTACTAATAAAAAAAATTTAAATAAATTTCATTTAATAAGGTATTGTTGATAGGATTTAAATTTTATCATATATTATCTATTTGATATACTATAGGCTGGTTTTAGTTTCGCAATAAGAAATTATTAACATAATAGTCAAGAATAATAAATTTCTTAATATAATATTAAATGTTATGAAATATTTAACTTTTGATTCATAGGTACGCCCGTGGAGATAGGGCAAGAAGAAGTGCACACTAGAGAGGGTCATTTTGCCACTTTTTTCGGAGCGGAATGTAATACCCGGCAACCCACATGGACATTACAGATATAATTTTTTTTTTTTTTTTTTAATCGGATAATATCTTCTGAAAATTATAAATAAGTTTAGTTGGGTTATAAAGCGACCATACTTTCCACTTTTGCGGGTATTACAGTGCACACTCTCCCCCCCTCCCTCCTAGGAAATCAGGGTTAACAGTTGATCTAATAGAGAAAATAAATTATAATATATAATTTATTTTGATTATTACTTTTTCTTACCCTATATATGAAATATATGGGGCATTCCACGCCAACTCGACCACTTCTGAACCCGACCATTTTTGATTTGGCTGAAAGTTTGTCATCTTTTTGTACCCTATTGAAAACGTGTTTGAGAATTTTTTTCAGATTTTACGACCCAGCCAAAAAAAAGTTATAGCATTTTCAAAAAACATCGATTTTTTTTTAAATAACCGTAAAACTGTCAAAAATTAACTTATCGGGACGATTTTTTTTTGAAATTTTTGTCTTTAAATGTACTTTTCAGAAAAAAATATGACAAAATTTTACAGATTCATCTTGAACGTTTTTTTGACATTTTCGTAAAAAAACAAAAATTTCGGGATGAATGACACTTTTTTTTAATTTTTTTTTTTATAAAAAACTTTGATTTTTCTACAATTGCTCTGAAAATTTCAGAGTGGGATTATTTCGCTTTCTATTTTTTTTTTATTTTTGAAAAAAAAAAATTTTTTTCTCCGCTTATTTGTCATGATGGTGCTCTTAAATTCTTCCAGGATTGACTGAGATTCTAGAAAATTGAAGAAAAAAATAATAATAATAGTTAGGGGTGATGAAAGTCGAGAAAATTCCATTTATCCTGAAAAAATTAGAAATTAGTTGTGTATTCAACTACTGAAGTATTTGAAGCGTCAAGTAAAAGCTTAGAAACATGGGCGTAACTAGGGGAGTGCCAGGAGGGCCTGGCTCTCCCAGAAAGCTCCTTGCCCCAAGAAAAATAGAAGGGGGGGCCATGGGACCAGCCATCTTCCGGTGGGCCTGGAAAGCCCCATATTTTCTCAATTTTTCTTGGGGCAAGGAGCTTTCTGGGAGAGCCGACCCCTGGCACTCCCTAGTTACGCCCATGTTTCTAAGCTTTTACTGACGCTTCAAATACTTCAGTAGTTGAATACACAACTAATTTCTAATTTTTTCAGGATAAATGGAATTTTCTCGACTCATCACCCCTAACTATTATTATTATTATTTTTCTTCAATTTTCTAGAATCTCGGACAGTCCTGGAAGAATTTAAGAGCACCATCATGATAAATAAGCGGAGAAAAAAAATTTTTTTTTCAAAAATAAAAAAATAGAAAGCGAAATAATCCCACTCTGAAATTTTCAGAGCAATTGTAGAAAAAATCAAAGTTTTTTATAAAAAAAAAAATAAAAAAAAAGTGTCATTCATCCGAAATTTTGTTTTTTTAGAAATGTCAAAAAACGTTCAGTGAATCTGTAAAATTTTGTCATATTTTTTTCTGAAAAGTACATTTAAAGCAAAATTTCAAAAAAAATCGTCCCGATAAGTTAATTTTTGACGTTTTGGTTATTTAAAAAAAATCGATGTTTTGAAAATGCTAACTTTTTTTGGCTGGGTCGTAAAATCTGAAAAATTCTCAAACACGTTTTCAATAAATACAAAAAGATGACAAACTTTCAGCCAAATCAAAAATGGTCGGGTTCAGAAGGGTCGAGTTGGCGTGGAATGCCCCATATATAGAAAGTATTGCGACCATGTCAAAAATTCGATGTCGAGATTTTGATGGATATACTCGTACATGTTTTGAGGTCCTCTGAGTCCAAAATAGTGGGTCCCGCAAATTGGACTGTCTGTCTGTGTGAAACAATTTTAAGCATGAAAAAATTGAGCTAATGGATTGAAATTATATATTTAAGTTAGATACTCTCCCGGGACACTCAAAATAAGCTTTAGAACAAAATCGGACAAAAAGTACTAGTGATGTACTTTTTCTTTTTTTTCGATTTTCCCAAAATTCGCTCCTACGATTTTGATTAAAATTCAAAAATCAATTATTATAAACAATTCAAAAATTTTACTTTAATCAACGTTTAAAGAAGCGAGTAAATCAATATTCGGTGAGAGGTGAATTATAGAGTGCTCTCGTTGTATTTGATAGAGTAATAACTTGAGTATAGGAATCTTTTTAATTTCTTTAGAAAGTTTTAATAGCTAAAATGTTTTAAAAGAATAAAAAGAGTTGAGCTTACTTAGGTCCAGTCATTTATAAAAAAAATTATTGAAAAGCTTTTAGATGAGATTCCTTTAGAGAATTTGGACAAAAAATATTTTTGAGACCTTAATTATTATTAAATTTGAAAAATTAATTGAAATCCTTTGAAGCACACTTTACTCTTGTACTTCATAGGAAAGATAGGAGAAATGGTTGCCATGGTAACGGAGTATAAAATGTTTTCCCATTTTGATTAAAATTTATAAATTAACTATTTTTTAGATGCTTTAAATTGAACATAGATACACAACGGACCCACTTTTTTGGGCTCAGGGGATCTCAAAACTTGTATATCCATCAAAATCTAGATATCTAATTTTTAACATGAATCAAATACTTTCTCTGTCTATGTATTTTACATATATAGGTAGGTAAGAGAAAGTAAAGATTCATATTTAAGTTATTTTTTTTATAAAATTTGGATTTCTAATGTGAGACAGAAGGGTAATAAATAATAAAAATTTAAGACCGTATGACCGAAATGAGAACTTCTATGGTAAAGTAATCGATTCTAAGTAAAATGTGTCAAGAGAGCCTTATAAATATAAAAACTGTGTACGCGGGACCTATCGAAAACTTTGTCTAATTTTAAAATGAAATTATTAATTTTTTTTTTTTTTTTCACTTTTTTGATGAAAAATCATTTATCTACTTGAGATTTGAACAAAGGATTCGAAAATTTTACAAGAAAAGAAATCAGATCCAAAATTTGACACCAGGAAGTCCATTCTGGCACAGATGATATATTTGTGGGGAATTAGAATAGGTAAATTTTCTCTTTAAAGTTCACAGAAATTGTTAGAAACAATTAAAAGCTTTTAATTTTTTTTTGAAATAATACTTTCCTATTAAGATGGTATGATTTTTTTTCCAAAATATTTTCTTTTATTTAATGAATATTAATTTAATTTATAAAAGTATTTTTCATTTGTGATGATTGAATTTTTTCTTATTTTAAATGATTAGTAATTTAATTAAATTTTTTTTAAATAATTATAAAAAAAAAAATCTCCTAGGCAACGAATTTATGTTTTCTAGAAAGTCAATTTTTCTCAATTGAGAAAGAATAAATGCGAAATCGATTACAAATAAAGATGTTAAATAATTTTTTTTCATATAAATTAATTTTATATAAAACTTAAAATTATTGAATAACAATTTTTATAAAAAAAATAAATAGGGATAATATATTTATTTATTTAATAAAAGATGTGCATATGACAAAGATAGGTAAGAACAACGCGAAAGACTTTGAAAAAAATTTTTAAATTCAGAATTTTATTATCTACATTTTTTTCGTCATAATATACCTACCAAAAATACCAACATAAATTAGACAAACGTATTTTTTAGCTTTAATAAAGTTTCAGTACTTAGTATGAAAACTAATTGGTATTTAGAATTTCCAGTTTTTTTATTTAAAAAGTTTTAAAAAATTGGTATTTTTTTAGTACTGGTATTAAATGAAAAAAAAGTATTATTTCAATTTCTTAAAAAATTAATTATTATATTTCAAGTAATTTAGAAATTACTGTACAGCATCTAAAAATAGGACCTAGTATTAATTTTTTACTTCTTTTACTAAGTTAGTTTTCAAAAGTATTGAAATACTGGGATATAATACAAGTTTTTAATTAAAGATAAATTTTACTTTTAAAGATTATAATATGTCAAGTTTAAAAGTATTATAGGTGCCGGAAATAAATATTGAGTACTTTAAATACTGAACCAAAGCTCTCCTAAAAGCCGGTTGCTTCACATCTAATTAACTAACTATCCCTCTACAAGCTAGATGACTCTCTTTCCAGTCATTTTCCAGTTAATCATATGATTAAATAAGAGCCCAGATCGTAGCTAGGACCCAAAGTTCGATATAAGGCTTAAGGGGTGAACACAAATTTATTTATTTTTTTTTTTTAATTTTTAAATCTTTGTTAATTAATTATTTATTTAAATTAATTTTAATTTTTATTATGATGCTTAAATAATATTGTGACTCCACAAAACTTTCCTTATAACTCAGATAGCTAATTATATGGAAAATAGCTAATTATATGGAAAAAAATTCATTTTTTTTAAACTTATATGATTTGCTATTGACCGGATAAATTTGACTAGAAGTGAAGCAACCAGACGCATACATGTAAAATTTATCAAATTTGTGAAAGTAATATGCAAATATCCTTATTTTTTATTTGTTTTAATGTCTTTTTTGGCATCTAAAGTCATTTAGACCCCATCCCTATTTATTTCAAATGATTGGGTAGCTTATTCAATTGAAATACATTTACTCGTTTGGAATGGGAAGCGAACCCGAGACCCCAGGCATGAGAAATTTCCTTAGAAAATATATAATTTCTGGTAGTTTCCTATACGAATTATATTGTGTAGATGACTTTTTAAAAGAGGCGAGTGAATTAAGAAGCAGTTCGTGCTCTAAATATACACATATAGATTAAATTTTTAATTAGTATTTTATATATTTCATTATTTGCATTGAAATAGTTAAGTGGAAATATAAATTTTGAAATAAGACGATCAAAGAGAATCACAATTTAATAATTCAGAATAGCGCTCCCAAAGGACTGCTTAAATCTTTCAAAAGATGAATCATATATCAACTTTTTGAGATATGTTTAGCGTGTCGCTTTGGATTATAAATGATCGAAATTTAATTTTTAATATTCCATATTTGAATAAAAGTGTTTTTAATTATTAATAGAAATAATTTTATTAGAAAACTGCCAGAGCACATTGTAATGCGGTATTAAGTCTTAATTATTTCCAACCTATGACTGGTAATCTTACTTTCTCTTACCCTATATATGAAATATAAAGAGAGAGAAAGTATTGCGATCATGTCAAAAATTCGTTATCGAGATTTTGATGGATATACATGTTTTGAGGTCTCTTGAGTTCAAAAAGGTGTGCCCCGTAATTGATCTGTGTGTGTCTGTGTGGACATTTTTAAGGATAAAGGAAATGAACTTTGAAGTTCAAATTTTATATTTAATTTAGATACCCTCCCGGACACTCAAAATAAGCTTTTGAACAAAATTGGCCAAAAAGAACTAGTACTTTACCGATGTACTTTTTCAGTATTTTTCGATTATCTCAAAATTCGCTCCAACAATTTTTTTTTTTAATTCAAATATCAATTATTTTTTACATGCTCTTTAAAATATATATTCTCATTTTGCCCTTGAAATCTTTTGAAGCACGCTTTACTCTTGTACTTCATAGGAAAGATAGGAAAAAATGGTTGCCATGGTAACAGAATATAAATCTTTTTTCTTTTTTAGATTCAACTATTTTTTATATCCTCTCAAAAATTTTTCGTGAAAATTGTTTGAAGTACACTTAACTGGTGTAGTATTTCAGATTTTTCAAATTCATTTTCCGGCTCTTCCTACCATAGGGCCAATGTTTAGTCCCCTTTGAAACTTTTTACACATTTAAAAAATATTTTTCCAATTTTAATAAATTTTGTATTTATTTAGGATTCGGCATTGGTAATTAAATGAGATTAAAATTTTGAAAAATAAACAATTTATTTCAAGCAGTCAACATTTAAAATACACAGAGCCTATGGAAATTTTGAATCAATTGACTTTTTTTACTTTTTTTTTTATGAAATGAAAGTGGTCAAGTTTTAAACTAAGGTGCTATAGGATACTAAATATATCTAGACACAAAAATCTGGTGTGACCAGCTCGGTGCACAACTTTATCTTATAGAGGGGTAAGAGAAAGTTGTATGCTGTGCGCCAGTCACACCAGATTTTTTTTAAATTCAGATCCAAAAGAGAGAAAGTAAAACATGTTGCTTACTTAAACAAATCCAAACCTAAATATTAAATTTGATCACCTGGGAGGGTGGGGATGAAAATGGATAAAGTGTTTTTATGGATGCTTTTATCTCGTTAAGATCGGATAACTTAACTTTTGATTTCTTTCTTTTCTAACTCTAGAGGGAGGAAGTTAAGATAAATTCATAAAATATTTATTATTTTTCTTATTATACCTGATATACCGATGCTTTTATAAATTATTTTAAATATTTTTCTTTAATTTATTTCTAAAATAGATAGCTAAAATAAGAGTTGATTCGGTTTAACTGGTTTATTTGTAAAATTCGGTAACAAGATGAAATTATCACAGATGTAAGATTATTTGTGATCTTAAAATGAATTGTAACTGAGGAAGGCCAAAGAATGAGAAGCAAAAATGTTGAAATTTTTATCAATAAATCAGTTAAACTGAAACAAGTCTTTTTTGATGATACCAACTGTGAAAAATAAGATGTTACTTATTCCTGAATTTTTAGAAATCTTTTAATGTGTAAATAAAAGAATGTCAGCTAAATATATTTCATTTATTAGGCGTGTCGATTCGGTCTTGGTTAGGACCATCCTCAGACAGAAACGTCAACATAGGGGGCCTAATAAATGAAATACATTTTGCTGCCATTCTTTTATTTACACATTAACGATTAGGTCTATCCAGCGATAAAATCCACATTTTATAACATCTAAGAAAAATTTATTCCTAATATCAACATCTAGAAATTTTTTACAAAAAGCGTCATTTAATAAATTTATTATTATTATTATTTTTTCAATTAGATATTCAGTTATTCTCATTCTTGGTAAAGATTTTTCGATAATTTTTCTTTTCGCATTTCCATTCAAATATAAATAAAAGTGAATAAATCTGAATTTTAGTGTATTCTTTAGAAAGAGAAAAGTTACTAAGAATTTCCATTAGGATACTTGAGATCTTAAGAGAAAGCCTAGGATAAGTACAAAACAATGGCAACGGGGGAGGGGGAGTTAATGATTTTGTTCAAAAGGGGTCCGGTCGTGTGAGTTAGAGACTATTTCTCCCCCCCCCAACTGAAGAGGGCTTAACAAAAATAAAAAAAAAATTATCAAATTTCTCTCTTTTTGTATTAATGACAGATTTCATTTATTGAAGGTTCCAAGTTTTGAGTTTCAAAAAATTTTGATAATGTTTTTTTTATTTAACAATGATATTCACTTTAAATGCTAACTTGTAAACAGTAAGAAAAGTACATCTAGAGTACTACGGGGGCACCTAACTTGAATATCAAATTTCAACCTCCTAGCTCTTTTCATTCTTGAGATATTTTATTCACAGACAGACATCTATGAATTCAATACTTTCTATATAAACGATATATCTATTGTACAATATATTTACGTATATTACATATATACTTGAAAGTAAAAATTAATGAAAATTTCTGCATTGAAAAATCATTTATTATAGACGAAAAAAATAAAAGAAATTTTTTTTTTTACTATGGCTATAATTTTATTTTTTGGGCCCGAATAGGAGGGCTGAAATCAATATTCCCCTCCCTAGCTACGACCTTGGAACGTAAAGAAAAATAAATCTTTCAATCTGTCAATCTTTCGAGTGACAAATGCAAATTGAAATGCTCATATCTACCATATCGTTCATCTGATAACGACTAAAAATAACAGAATAAGTAATGCCCTATATAAGTAAATATTTGTGGAATGTTTTAATGTTTTAAAGACAAAAGAGTCAGCAAGCAAAAAATGAATGAGATAAATACATATTTGTCATATATATTAATCAGAAATATTAGACAAGTGTCAAATTGTTTCAAATTTGAAAAGTAATAATATATAAAAAATGATTTAATTAATGAAGAGTAATGTGTAGAAAGAAATGACAAAAAAGTTTATTTTTCCCTTACGTCACATACTTTTAATCAAATAGCTTGTTGTGCCTGGAGTCCCCGGTTCGCTTCCCGTCCCAAGCGAGAAAAATTTATTTCATTTGAATTGGCTACTAATCATTTGAAATAAATAGGGATGGGGTAAGAAAAAGTTGTGTACTGCTTGTCAGACCAGATTTTTTTGTGTCGAGATATATTTAGCTTCCCATAGCACCTTAGTTCCAAATTGCATTTCATAAGTAAAAAATACTACGTTAGTAAAGGGTACTTGAAACAATTTTCAAGGCAAAATTAGAGAATACATTTTAAAGAAAATCTAAAAAATAATTGATTTATGAATTTTAATCAAAATCGTTCGAGTAAATTTTGAAAATATCGAAAAAAAAAACTGAAAAAGTACTCCAGTAAAGTGCTAGTACTTTTTGGCCGATTTTGTCCAAAAGCTTATTTTGACTATCCGGGAGGCTAACTAACTTAAATATAAAATTTCAATCTCCTAGCTCAATTCCTTCAAGCGTTACATACAGACAGACAGACCAATTTGCGGGACTCCCTTTTTTGGACTCAGAGGACCTCAAAACATGTATATCCATCAAAATCTCGACATCGAATCTTTGACATGATCCTAATACTTTCTTTCTATACATTATATATATATATAGGTAAGAGAAAGTAAATAGATCTCAACCTAATGGGCCAATTTTTTATCATCTAATCAGTTCTATTGTCTAAGAAAGTTCACGACTAAGATTTGTTAAAACTAATTTAATTGCTAATAAAAAAATAATTAGTTTTTTGGACTCAGGCGACCTCAAAACATCTATTTCCATCAAAAACTCAAATTTTTGACACGAACGAAATACAATTCTCTTTATATATTTCATATATAAGGTAAGAGAAAGTAAAAAATCAATCAATATGAATTTAGCACTAGAAAGTAATGTTACAGATCAAGGGCCCAAAGAATAATAAACCGATAAAAAATAATGAGAGGAAAATTTTAGATATTTAAGAATTCAGAAGACTTGCAGCATAAAAAGATAAAATTCGGGGAGGCATTTTTTTAAAATTTCCAAGCCTATTATAAACTTTCTAAATTCATTTAAATCCAATTAACCTTTATAAATAATTTTTGAAGTTCTATCTAATAGTAATACATTAACTCTAGTGGGAAATTGTAGAGATCGAGGGCTTCTCCCTCTTCTATTAAAAAAAAATGGAGGAGTTGTCTTTATGATTGATAGGAAGCGTTATGAAAGGGACTTTAAAGTGGATAAAATACATATAATTCCCAAAACGTCTCGTCTGTGTATAGGAGAAATTTTTTGTATAGTGTCTGAAAAAAACCAGCTAAAGCTCGAGCACTCAGGCAAAAATATAAAGTTCTTAAATAAGAGAGTTTTCTGTTGGAAACAGATGAATTTCTTTTTTTTTTTAAGTTGCTTTAATAGTAGTTGTCAATGGAGCAGATAATAAAGTATATTTATACATCTCCTTGAAACATGTGTCCTAAAAGGCAAGGAATTGATCACCTTGTAATTTTAGGCAAGAATAAATTAGAAATAAATTCGAAATTAAGATTGTATGTTTCAGTTATTAGGGGTCTGATTTTATGTCTATGGGACGGAATTCAGGCTTTTTTGGAGTATGCTAATCTTAAGTATAGGCCAACGAGCGATCCTTGTTCCAACCCACCAACAAAAATTCTAATAATAAATTAATTAATATTCTAATTGATGTGTATGTTACTTTGCCAATATCGAAATTGCAATAAATGCCATTTATTTTTGCTAGTGAACATTTCTCACTTGAGTTTAGTTTTAAATCCAGTCACGTAACTTTTAATTTTAATTTTTTAGAAAAAAAAAAGTTTGAAAAAACTCGAATTTGAGGATTTGAAAGTTACATTTTTAAGAATAAATATTTTTTTTTAATTGTTGATATCGTATTCTTGAAAATTAAGATACAAACACAAAAATTTATATTGTTAAATTCAAACTTTCTACCCTAGGCTCTAATTGAAACATTATGACATTATATTTTAATTTACATTTCAATTATTTATATTGTTTTAGGTCAATTATAGCAGAAAAGGGAAAATAAAAAGCAATCTTAACATTTATCTTAGTTTTCTTTATATACTCTAGTTGAGAATAATTGTTATGTTTTAATTATAAGTATTGAGTTTTACTTAAACTTTTTTTTATGATTATACTTGAAGTAGTATTTAAAATAATTTTGACATCTGGTAGATCGGGACAAAATCTTTAATTTAACTAAATCAATTTGTATTGATTAAGTTTTGAATTAAAGGTCTAAATTATATCAATAGATTAATCTAAATACTACATGAACAAGACAGAAACGTCAAGAACCAAAAAACCATGTGAATTTTAGTTATTTTTATGATCGTTAGCTTTTTTGTCACTAAATTATTAAGAGTTAGTGAATGGTAAATATACTTTTAATTATAGCTGGCTTATGGTGTCGTGAGCTTTGTATTTTTTTTTTTTTTTTTTTTTTTTGTTCTTAGCAGTAAACTAGTTATGAAAATATGCAAAGCGATTCGTGTTCATAAATAGGAACTTATTTTTTTGGTTATTGCTTTAAATTCACTCAAGGGATTGAACATGTGTATGTTAAGATGTGATGCGCGAAAAAATTTGTATGGTAGGTGGTAATTGATTTGGATATATATGAAGACCTGGTAAATAAAGAAGTGGGAGGGGAGGAAGGAGTGAGAGAGAGAGAGAGAGAGAGCGGTGTGAATTTGGTGTATATGGGGAAAGATCGATTTGTAAATTGATCGATCGGCTGTTGCCATGCGGCGAGGAACAAGGAGGTTTGAAGGACCGTGAGGAACGTGTAGCGTGTTAAAGAGTGTAGCGTGTACATTCCTGATCAGTCATTCACCAAAGGCCTGGTCACATGGTTTCCTGGTGAATGCTTGTAAATGGGTGTCCGATGTTAGCCTACCTTCTCTTTGGCGAGCGTGATCGGGGGCAGGAGCTCGTTGCTGCGCTGGCACGCGTGGTCGGCTGCGAAGCGCACGCACGCGTTGTGGAAGCAAGAGTGACAGTCTGGTGAACAAAATGAGGCACACGCACAGCAGCAGGTTAACCGGCATGTACAGAACAGAGAATGACATGATAGGGTAAGGGCGCAGCTGGGTGATGGCGACGGCGACGACGACGTTACTGATGGTACTGTCGCCGGCGCCGCCGTAGCTAACGAACTGCCCGATTCCCGTACGCAGAACATATCCAAGTCCAGGTGGTTGTGATTGTTAAGAGGATCATGGTATTGGTGTTGAGCCCCACGGGGTGGAGCTCCGTTTGTGAAACTGTAGGACCGCGGACGGGCCCCCTCACCGCCGCGGACCATGTAATTGTTCGAGTCAATTTTTAGCACAGGCGCCACTGTCAACGATGGGGGCATCTTGTTGGGCTCGGAACGTTGTTTTATCGAGACGTCGTCTGCGCTATTTGAGACCACCTGTTTTGGGACAGGTGGGAGCATAGGCTGCTGCTCCCCGTCCGACATTTAAAGCGAGGGCAAACTACACCTGAGCCAAGGAACCCAGGGCCCAACGCTACTCACCATGGCGTCTCAGGCCAAACGAGTCGAATGGAGCTGGGGCAGCCTTTAGCTTAACCCAGTGCACAGCTGAGCCCGAGAGGTCCGAGTCGCGCATGCGCATGCGCATGTGCACTCTCCTCGTCCTCTCCTCTAATTCTCTCTCTCCTCTCACTACTTCTATCTCACTCTCTCTCTCTCTCTCCTTCTCTCTTCGTACACCGCCCCCTCCGTGCTCAATTTCATGAATCCAGAGCAACTGAATCGAACGCCAAGGCAAATACATATTACAGTATCCCTACCACTCTTGGCTTTCATCTTATCTTATATATATAGAGATATACACTTTTTCGTCTCTTTTTTTTCTCCATATTCATTAATCAAATTAATTTAAAGACTTTGGAACGGGGAGAGAGCTGAAGCCTGTACCCTTACTCTTTCATTAATCACAATTGTTATTTATTGACAAATTGTAATAAATATATTTTCTATATTTTTTTTCTCTTTTATATAGAAAGCTTATCTAAAAGTGTAAAGGAAAAGTAAAGTATGAACTTTATAAATAAAAAATTATATGAAAAAGAGAGGAAGAAACCAGCAAAAAAATATTTTAAAATTCTGTATCAAATAGTAAAAATATTGGATGAAATAAAAATGAATCGAAAAAAATTAGGACTCGCCAAAGCCTGTTCCTTTCCCCTTTCTTTAATCAGGTTTTTATCTAGAGAAAGACTGTATAGACCCTTAGAGCAGAGATAGAAGTTTTCGTTCATTATTTAAGAGCCAATGGTTCGCTTCAAATTATAATTAAGATAATTTAAATAAATTATAAATAATATGGTAATAAAAATAACTTTGGTTATCAATAAATATGGACGGAGATTAAAAGAGCCTCTGATACCGAAAAAAAAACTATCGGTAAACAGAGGATTATCGGCATGTGTATTGTGCTTACGCAGGGAGTTAGAACCAAAATGGCATACGTCTGTATTGGGCATTCCTACGAATGTCATTCAAAAACGAAATTAAGTTATTTTTTTTACTGAAAATACATGGGGATAATTTTTATTTTGATATAACTTGAAAATAGAATATTAAAAAAAATTGTAAAAATGGTTCATATTGACTGTTTTGACAAGGTTCTGCTTAATACAGACGTGTGCCATTTGGGTTGCTTAAATTGAGTGCGTTAGTCTCAATACATACCGAGTATGCCGATGATGGTAAGTCAAAATTTCTCGGGTGAGATTGACTAAACGTTTCGGCACTCCTTTTGAAACATTTTCAAGAGTATCGGGTTTTCCTACATCTATGTTCTGTTATACCCTAAGGCAAAAACAGGTCAAAGGTGATTTTTTTTTTTTTTTGTATATTAAAATCGCAAAAATAATATTAAGTCAAAAAAAAGAATTTAACCTCGAGTTTTTAATTAGAATTTTTGAGTTGAACTTTTTTCTTTATTGTTTAATTAAGAAAGTTAAGGAAAAAAGAATTAACAAGTTTTAATTTAAAAAATTAAGGATAGTATATTCAAAATACAAGACTAAGGCGTGGGCTTATACCAAAAAAAAAATTAGGTGTTGATGAAAATATTTTTATTTAATTCAACGCAAACCAAATCATATAAAATGCCCAGAAACTTAGAGAGTTTTAATTTAAGAAATCCTTTATAAAAAATCTGGTGTGACTGAAGCACAGCACACAACTTTGTCTTAACCTTCGGTAAGAGAAAGTTGTGCACCGTACTGGTCACACCAGATTTTCCAGAGTTTCCCATAGCACTTTAGTTCAAAACTTGCATTTTAAATGTTGACTGCTTGAAATACACTATGGTTATTTTTCAAAATTGTAATCTCATATTTTATACACAATAGAAAATCCTAAATAAATACAACATTTCATAAGAATTGGAAAAATTTTTTTATAAATGTATAAAAAGTTCCAAAGGGGACCCCCATTTGAATCGAAATTAGCATGCAAATCCCCATAGGATTGACTCTATGGAAGGAAGAGCCGGAAAAAGAATTTAAAAAATCTGAAATCTTTCCTATGGAGTACAAGAAAAGTGTGCTTTAAAAGATTTCAAGGGGGAAATGAGAATATACATTTTAAAGAGCATCTAAAAAATAACAGATTTTTGAATTTTTATCAAAATCGTTGTAGCAAATTTTGAGAAAATCGAAAAAACAGAAAACATCTTAACTTTTTCCTATGAAGTACAAGAGTAAAGTGGTCTTCAGAAGATTTCAATGGAAAAATGAGAATATACATTTTAAAGAACATCTAAAAAATAGTTGATTTATGAATTTTAAACAAAATCGTTTGAGCGAATTTTGAGAAAATCGAAAAAAACTGAAAAAGTACATCAGTAAAGTACTAGTACTTTTTGGCCGATTTTGTTTAAAAGCTTATTTCCACGAGTTCGGGGGGTGCCTAACTTAAATATAAAATTTCAACCTCGTAGCTCATTTCCTTCATGGTTAAAAATGTCCAGACAGTATCCATCAAAATCTCGACATCGAATTTTTTACATGATCGCAATACTTTCTCTCTCTATATATTTAATATATAGGGTAAGAGAAAGTAAAAAAAAGAGAATTTTAAATTAAGAAATTTCATTAAAGTGTTTCTGAATATGAGCCTAAAAGTTAATTTTTTTTTTCTCCAAATGGGGGGAGAAAAGATATCTTTGAAAGGAAAATTGCGAAATAGGGTTAGGATATTTAATGGAATCAATTCCCCCGACAAAAATAAGTCTTAATTTTTAGATGAAGTATTTAATTAAATATGTAAAAAAAAAAATAATATTAGATGAGGATGATGATTAGGGAATGGAGTAGAAAAAAAGGAAGAGGAAAGGGAGCGATTGTGGGCTCGTGTAGCTGCGACTAACAACTTATGAATACATTAAGCCACGGGCGGCCACGGTCATTGACGTTGCCAAAAACGCCCTATCAAGCCTAGAGAGAGGTTGTGCCAACTGCAATGAGGGTCATACTATATTCATATACTTAAAAAATTTTTTGGCACCTTACTACACGAGAGAAAGAAACTAGAGAGAAGACAAATTTTAATTAAATTATAATTAGGCTATATAAATTTTAATCTAAAACGATTAAAGTTTCATTTTTAATAAAATTTTATTTACTAATTAGTTTTTCAATTGTCAAAAGTTAAGTTTTAAATAATCTTTTAATAAATTAATATTAAATATGACTAAAAAAAATTTATTAAAATTAGCAAAAAGCCCACTAAAATTTAATATTAGAAATTTTTCTTCTCTTAATTTCGGATGGGTATACTAAATTATTTATGCGTCACTGGGGAATGGAGAGTAATAATAAATATGGATAAATTGTGTTCTTTCACTAGAATGAATATTTGATGGATTGAGGAATTTCCTCCTTTTTTCTTACTGAAAGATAGGCAACCAAAATTACATTACATCTTATATATGTATATAAATATAATTTTTTGTCAATTAATAAAGCGGTATGCATCTAGAGGAAATGTGGAGTAATTAATTCATTTGTGATTTAAGTTGCAGTAATCGAATACATCATAAATCACAGAAATGAATAGGAATACAGTCAGGTAGGAAGCCTCTATTATTAAATCAAACTCCTATATTACAAAAACATTTCGCCCAAATTTATTGTGCCGTTTTTTAAAATTAAGTAAAGAGTTTGATGTGACTAGTTGAGAAGCGACATTTCGAAATTCACATCATATTTGCAGTGTTTTTTTATACATAGGCTATTGTATATGACTGACTTAGGGGCAGCAACTATATATTTTAAAAAACTCTTTTTTTTGGAATGGGTGCATAAGGTCCGAAGACCTATATATAACAAAGGAAGATTGGAATTGACTAGTTCTATTAGTAGTGAGTTGGACAGCATAGGGATGCTGGTACGATGCATCTCTTGTGTTCCGTGTATATGTTGCTTTGGGTGGAATAATTGATTTTACTCTTTTGGGTGGAATAATTGATTTTACTCTTATACAACTGAAGATAGCCCAATAAAACTGTAATAAAGGAGTTTGATTTAATAATAAACGCTTCCTACCCTCTCTTCATTTCTGAGATTGAATTCTACATAGCCATTTTCTTCATTAATTACATAGAATATAAATGTGTGTTTCAAAATAAAACAAGAAGGAAATGAGCTACCAGGTTGAAATTTTATATTTAAGTTAAATACCCCCCTGGCAAGTAACACGAAGCTTTTGAACAAAAAAGGCCAGAGTACTAGTACATTACTGATGTATATACTTTTTTTTTCGTTTTTCACAGAATTCGCTTCAACGATTTTGATTAAAATTCATAAAGTAATTATTTTTTGGACTTTCTTTAAAATGTATATTCTCATTTTGCCCTCAAAATTGTTTGAAGTAGACTTTTCTCTTCATAGGAAAGAAAGGAGAAATAGTTGATATGGACTATATGACAACACAAAAAAATCTGGTGTTATAAGCACATAATACAACTTTCAATTATCGAAGATAAGAGAAGGTTGTGTGCTGTGCTACTAGTCACTCCAGATTTTTTGAAATCACAACCCCTTTCAAATGAAATTCGATTTATCAACAAAATTTCGTCTTACTATTATAATACCATATAATATTTGTATGTGACAATTAAATATTATGTCACAACATAGAACCCCCCCCCCCCCCCGAAACAGAAACTTGTTTTAAATTTTTTCTTAAAATTTCCTATACAAAATTTATATCATTTAAATTTTATAAATTAAACTTTGAATTGTTATGTCACGCTTAGAGAAACCCCCGGGTCCCCCATATCACAATTAGGTAACGTTTTGGCCAGACCCCTCCACCCTCCTCTAACGCGTTACGTAATATGTGGACAACCCCTTGTCAAATATTTTAAGATTTGCATTAAATCAATAATTGTAAAAATATTAAATAAGACTTAATTTTAATATATAAAATAAATTGAATTTATTTACTTTTTAGCGCATTTTCCAGCCATAATTGATAGTAGGGGAATCAGTTTGACCATGTATCAAGGATAAATTAAATTCTACATTCTTTATCCAAATTTTCAATCGAATGTCGAATATTGACGAAGTCAAATAAAATAATAAGACCTTTTCGATAAAATTCATGGGGTTTATTCTTTTACAACTTAATTTATTTCCCGTGCATATAAAATGGATATCATTTAGTATTACTTATACAAGTAATTTAGGAATGTAATGAAAAAAAAAAAGATTCATGATGATTTTCTTTACACCGCTAGTCACCTCAGGACAAACTTATCAAGGTCAATCTCAACCTGGTAGTTAAAATGGTCTAGTCCTCCTTCAATGACAAGATAAGAAATAATATCTCTGTTTTTTTAATAAAAAGGATGATTTATTTTATCCTAAAATTAAATGAGTTATACAAATTAAGGCTTCCGGCAGTATTTTTTTTTTTTTTTTATTTATTACTAATGAAAAAATTAAGGCACTAATCACGGTGATTTAATTAGAAACAAATTAACAATTAATTTTTTTTTTTTTGTTCAAAAAAAGTTATTTCTCTTATTTACCACTTCCTTGTTTATGAGATAAAGTTACCTTTTCTGAGAATGCATCTAATTAATTTAGTTAATGATAAACTTTGAGTTTTCTACTAATTAAAAGAAAATTTATTCCGATGATAAGAAAAAAAATCTGGTGTGATTAATTCACACCAGATTTTTTTGTGTCGAGATATATTTAGTTTCCCATAGCACCTTAGTTCCAAACTTGACCACTTGGGTTTCATAAGTAAATAAGAGAAAGTAAAAAGTCAATTGATTAAAAATTTCCATAAACTCTGTGCATTTCAATTGTATTTAAAATGTAGGGACTGTTTGAAATAAAGGTATGGTTATTTTTAAAAATTTTAATCTCATATTTGGATATTTTATAAACAATAGTCATTACCTTCATGCTTAAAACCGTTACACACAGACACACACACAGACCAATTTGCGAGAACCACTTTTTTTTTGGACTCAAAGGACTTCAAAACTTTACCATCAAAATTTTTGACATGATCGCAATACTTCCTCACTATAAATTACAAATATAGATAAAAGAAAGTAAAAAGAAATCGGATTTTTATAATTTGTATCCTTATTTAAATCACTTAATATGTGAAAAATTTTTTTTTTATTTTTTTAAAGATCTTAAAAAATGACCTAGCATGAAAATATTAATCTAGACGATCGGATTAGACACGAAAGACTTTGACTAACAAATAATAGTATAGAAAGGACACGAAAGTTAAATTTAATTAATAATAAAATTAACTTTTATAATTCTATTATCCTTTAATAAAATGTTTGTTTATTGTTTTGATTAACATCAAAATAATTTTTTCAAGATGCAACAAGTTTAAATAAAATTGTTATATAGAATAGTTAAATTATGATATAATCTGAGAAAAAATAATCTTTTTTTTTAAACACTCACAATTTTTTCCCACTCACACTCACACACACATGCATACAGTCTTTTCGTCAACTTAGGTCATATAAGACTTTTACGATAACGATGTTGGTATATTTTATTTAGACATAAAATGTATAAGAACGAATACTCTCGAGAGGTGTCAGGGAGGAGGGGGACAAAAGTTAATTATTAATGCTAATTTGAATCTGGATCATTAACCAGGGGGGTTTATACGACAAGAAAGGCAACAATAGACGAATCAGCTAGTAAAATTATATTATTATTAATAAATTTATATTTTAGCAATTAGGCCTCTCTCTGAAAATATTTTATTGTTTATTATGTTAACCAGAAGTGCTAGAAGTGATTAAACAAAACGAAAGAGCTTTCTAGAATAGATTGGCCTCATTTTAATCTAATTATTGTTGCCTTCTCTCATATACCCTCATTTTTATAATAAAAAAAAAAAAAAAACACAAAATACCTCATATAAAAGATGATAGATCAAAGGAGCAGAGAAGGAACAACATAAGGCTGATGAGAAATAATGACGACGAGGAGATGGACATTGCATGGTGGGTGTATAGATGGGTCGACGCCATGACACTGACTAATGCGGCGAGATAGAGCTTTTAACACAGGCAAGATGGCGCCACCAAATAAACCCGAACATTTACGAACGAGTGATTGTTGCCGAACAAACCCGAATGAATGAATTCAAAGTTTTAAAGGAAAAAGGAGAGGAGGGGAAGAAGGTAATTAAATTTTTGATTTAAGAGAGGCGGAGAGACAGTGGAGAGACGAGGGAGGGTAATGGAGGTAATAATTATTAATATTATATTTTAGTTCCGAATTGAAATTAGCATTAATAAAGATATTTTCTCTAATTGTATAATATTTATATCTGGATGGGACCGCTAATGAGCATACTTTAAAAAAACGTCAATTCTACTACAGTAGAACCTCTCTTAACGAGCAATTCGAATAACGAGAAAAACAAATTTTAAAAGAATGACTCGCTTAACGAGCGAAGTTTCGCATAACGAGTACAAAATTAGTCCAATTAGCCCAATTAGTTTATACCCAGACAGCCTGGAATATTGCAGCAATATTGCAGAAATATGGCCAATCTTGCTCAATATTGAAAATATTGCAGCAACATTGATGCAATATTGCAGCTCAAACAGCAACATTCCAGCAATATTGCCGCAATATTACTGCAATGTTCCAAAAAAGGCGGACATAGGAATATTGCAACAATATTGCTCCAATGTTGCTGCAATATTCCTAGTTTGGAATATTGCCGCTGCAATATTGCAGCAATGTTGCCAATATTTTGCAAGATTTGCAATATTGATGCAATATTCCTGCAATATTGGCAATTTATGCAAGATTCGCAATATTTCTGCAATATTGCTGGAATATTCCAGGCTGTCTGGGTATTAATAATTTGGCGTTTATATTTAAAATTTGTGTACTTTTAAATTTAGTGATTACAATTTCCAAAAAGAAAAAAAAAGTTTAATGTTATTATATTAAAAACTATCAAATTTTGAAATATTCTATATATTAGGAACATGATGAAATAAGCTCTATTCCACAAATGGAGACCATCTGAATTTTGGTTCCAGTAGCATTGCAGTTTGTGTAATAGTGTGTTATATGTACATGAATAAAAATTAATTGAATTAATTGTTAGGAAGATAATCAGGAAATAGATGAAGATAATTCACTCTCCTCAACAATATGAAACTAATTTTCTTTGAATAAATGTTATACATAAAATTTTGTATTTTTTCGTATTCGTATTTCGTATTTTTTCATTTTACATTATATGAGAAAAATTGTTTCGCATAACGAGTGTTTCGCTTTCGTTCTACAACGAATTAAGCTCGTTAAGCGAGGCTCCACGGTATAATCAAAGGGAACGATAATAATTTTATTTTTTGGAGATCATTTTTTAGGCCCTCACAGATCATAGGTGTTTTTTTGTTTTTCAAATTATAAAAATTATATGTAAAAAATAATTTTAACTTTTTTTAAGCAAAGAAAAATTATACAAGCCTATATGTGTAGTATTCTGTCTAAAAGCACAAGTGCTCATGTTTCGGAATCGGCAATTATTTCTCGCTTATGGGGGTTCATGTAGATATAAATCACAGAAAAAACATCGAATAATATGATAAAAAAACCTTTTTGATATTTTATAGTGAGCAATTTTGGTCCAATCATGTTTAAATTGACAGTGGTAATTTTGCCATCCACCCCGTTGAAATATTTATTTGTTACGCCTATCCATTAGTAAAGTCTGTGAGTGATAGTTGACCACACACATTTATTGAACATTATGGTTTCTAACTAATATATTCAAGTAATTGAAATAAAACATGAAACTATAAATTAAGTTTATCTTACTTAAATTAACATTTATGCGGAAATAATATAATTATATGATAATTGATGCAGGTTTTAAACATCATATAAATGACTGAAGAATAATGTTTTTCTGATGAACATCAATAATTCTTGTTCTTAACTTGGTTTTAGTGTACTTCATTTTTTTGCAAACAGTTATAAAATTTGATAAACGTAATTTTTATAAAAGTCTATTTGAAATTGACAATAAATTATTGAAGTTCAAACCACTAGATTATTTCTCTTTTCGTAGCGACCCCTTTAATATGGATTGCAGAAATTAGATCATTTTTCGTTACCAAAAATTGTAGTATAGGCTTACTCATAAAAATTTGATGGAAGTACCGAACTAGGCAACCCAAATGACTAACAGCGTTTTTCTAAAGAAATTTAACTAAAACATTTGTCTATTTAACAGTTAACACACCTAATTTCAACAAAAGGACACAAAAATTTCAAAATCTAAAAAAAAATAAAGTTCCTGAATTATGGGAATAAAATATTGAAAATAAATTATGGGTGGCCGTGTCCTAGAGATTTAATTAAACATTTGAAATCCCCCAACTCTTAAAAATGGGTTAGGAATTAGTATTCATTTCTCTAGACCTGTTTCAGAGAAGATCATGCTTTCACAGTTGTTAAATCTCATTAGAAATTAATAAATGTGCAGGCGTGGTCTGCTTTGGAGGTTTGAATCGGGTACTGATTTCAATAAAAATATAAACTAACTAGGTTTTATTAAAATTGAAAAATTAAAACTCACGTTCGCATTTGGATCCAACTTTTCCAAGGCCCCAGATATAATCGAGACCTGAAAAATAAAAAAAATTTATTAGATGTTAGAAATTAAATAAAACATTTTTGGTCTTTATAATTACTCAATTGTTTAAAACATTAGGTTTAAATTATCGGAAATTATTATTAATAAAAAAAAATGAACGGTTAATCAGTCAAATGGATAAAATTATCCGATAATCAAAATGACACTTAATCGATATTTTAAATGGCTAACAGTAAAATTTAGTTAATTATTAATTACTATCTAATTAAGTTTTTGACATAATTGTTTTTAATTTTGAATATGATCTAACAACTACTTATATAAATATACAACTGTAATTATAAATTGAACTCTTACGGTTAATTTATTTTCGCTTAGTTGGTTAATTTAATTTTAAAAGAATTAAATAAAGTCGAACCACTCAACAAGCCCTAGCACTAGAGCACAGTGCTGCCCGTACTCGGCTATTTGAATTTAATAGATTGCTAATGTTCGTCATCCGGGAGAATTACCCCCGATTCACAAGCTTAAACATTTTATTTCTTTGACTAGGCGCAATCTTATGGACATAGTGATAAGTCTCACCTTTTATCTAGTTAATAATTTATAATTAATATAAATAAACTTACAATGGCGACATAGTACTGGACTAAGTGTATAGGCATCAACGAGTAGATGTGTGGCAGGAGCTCCCCGATTTGGGTTCTGATCTAGAAAAAAAAAATAATAGTAAATCAATTAAGTCAGTAGCTGTTTGTTTGTTTATACAACAGGAAAAGGAGCAGGAGCAGCAAAATTATAAAGGCATTACACAAATTAATGAGACGTTTCGGAAAAATTTTATTATCTCATCATCAGTCCTTCAAAATAGTTATACTCCTGGACTTAAATAATTTTGAGGAAATGAAGATGGGATAATAAAATTTTTCCGAATCGAACGCTTTATAATTTTGGCTGGTCCTTTTCCT
This sequence comes from Euborellia annulipes, assembly GCA_023213315.1. Taxonomy (NCBI): domain Eukaryota; kingdom Metazoa; phylum Arthropoda; class Insecta; order Dermaptera; family Anisolabididae; genus Euborellia; species Euborellia annulipes. The sequence goes on from JAKCPI010030907.1 coordinate 188,762, forward strand.
ATTGTTGCTAAAAATAATTAGATATTTTCAACAAGCCTATGGACTACTGACTACTAGCATATGGAAGTTTAAGAAAGTTTTCTATTCCCATTTTCCGATATTTTTCTTGATGTATGAAACAAGATTTTAATTTTTTCCAGATCACAAATTTTTTTTTTTTTTTTTTCCTCACAAAGAATTCAAATTCTTTAAAATACTATAAAAAATTTTCGAGTATTTGCCATTTTATCTTATCTTTTCCAACTCTGATATAAAGTGTAAACTTGGGCAGACACAAAAGTTATTCCTAGTAATATAAAATTGTTCCATCAAGTATAAGAACTAATCCAGGTATAAGACGAATAAGCATTAAAAGATAAGTGTGTCTAAAGTAAAAATCTGGTGTGACTGCCGCACAGCACAGAACTTTCTCTTACCGAAGGTTAAGAGAAAGTTGTGTAATATGCTGATCACACCAGATTTTTTGTGTCGAGATATATTTAGATTCCCATAGCATCTTAGTTAAATTGACCACATGAATTTCATAAGTAAAAAAAAGTAAAATAAGAGAAAGTAAAAGTCAATTTATTAAAAATTTCCAAAGGCTCTGTCTATTTTATTGATTCTTGAAAAAATGAAATCTTAGGAGGGAAGAAAAGGAGAACCTAACCCATTACGATGAAAGACTCTTCGAAGTCAATTTCTAAAATAAATTAATGAAGTGAAGGGAAATTTGTATAGATTCTTAATATTATTTTTTAATTAATTATATTATACTTTAAATTTATATAAAATATTATTAGAAATGTTTTGTTTTTATTTTAGTGAGGCCAAAAATATGCATAAATTTGTATCAATCGAAAATAAATCGAAATTATTCTTTTTTAGTTATAATACATATATTTAGATACAAATAACGATGGCGTTATAAGGCTCCTATTGTATTTGCCTATATATAAGTAACCTTGCCAAATAACAATAGAAAGGGAAATTAAGCTTGAAAAGCTTCTTGGTAATTTTTTTGCTTTTGTAATTCTAATTTAATATTAAAATTTCAAAAAGGAGTGGGAATATGCGGCCTCTTTGACATATTCTTTTTTTTTATATTAATGTTTTTATATTTTATTTAACACCATTGAACATATTTATGTATGATCATGTCCATCAACACAGATGTCTCTATGGAATGAACTAAAATGGAATTAACACGGGAAACAGAACACAATAAAGAATGTAATTAATTAAATTTATTTATTACTTTTATTGATGTCCATTTGGGATTTTAATTATTAAATCCATCTACAGAAGGATTTTAATTAGGAAATGTTTTGTAGGACTATTATATGAATGAAACAAAGGAATATTTATTAAAATAATTGTGGTTTCATAATTATTTACAAGAAAATTTTTAATTGTAAATAAAATTTATATATAAACGCTCAAAATAATTGGATTAGTTGTAGATATTCGTATAAGATAAATTAATGCGAGATGATTGTTTTAAATGAGGGGGGACATATACTTTTGTGGTGATCTGCCCCTACTCTCATTAAAAAGAAAAATAGAAATGAGGATCGCCATTTTTTTATTTAATTTTAGAAGACGTCAATTTAAAAAGGTTGAGAATCAGAGGGATAGATAAGAAACAGCTACCGATGAAAAAACAGTTAGAAAAGTTCACGAAATCGTGATGAAAGATCGCCGATTAAAGTTTGAAAGTGATAGTCTGTGTATATCAAATGTATAATTAGAGAATTCAAGCCCTTTAACAAAAACATGAAAAAATGAAGAAAAACACTGGGATTGGACTACGCCAAGCGAACAAATTTGATCATTATACCGGTATACTATTAATAAAAAAAATAATAATTGTGGGATTTAGAATTCTTAAAGTGAAAACTTTTTTCTTTTATTTTTAATTTGATTTAAACTTTGGTCACCGTAGGTTTTCGTTGAAACATTTTGAAAATTAAAATTAAATATACAAATGAAACACTAGTTTATTTGTTTCAAAGGTTTTATTAATTATAAAATTAACAATAAAAACGTATTTCGACAATTACTTGTCATTTCTGATGATGATAAGAAATTGTCGAAATACGTATCAAGTATAGTTTGGAGGGAAAGTGGTGTAGGTTTTCCGTGAAACATATTTATAAGTAAAAATTATTTAGAATATGTGAGGTTTCACTAAGTTGTAAATGAAAGAAATATTGAATTTCTAACTCGATATATTTCCAGGCTATTAATTCATCTTCAGGAGTACATGTGACTGAGTGAATAAAAGAGAGTAGATGCTACCAGGCTTAGGTAGGAGGGGCTTAGATAGGAGTGGGGGAGGGGGTTGGGGAGATTTGTGAGTGTTTGCTTGAGACTAGGAATAGGCAGCCCCCACCAGACGCAACCCTAGTCTCAAGCAAACACTCACAAATGTCCCCAACTCCTCCCCCCACTCCTATCTAAGCCCCTCCTACCTAAGCCTGGTAGCATCTACTCTCTTTTATTCACTCAGTCACATGTACTCCTGAAGATGGGTTAATAGCCCGAAATATATCGAGTTAGAAATTCAATATTTCTTTCATTTACAACTTAGTGAAACCTCACATATTCTAAATAATTTTTACTTACGTATCAAATGTTAATTTTATAATTAATAAAACCTTTGAAACAAATAAACTAGTGTTTCATTTGTATATTTAATTTTAATTTGTTTAAGGCCTTTTTCTGAGGTGTTATAGATAATTAAAATAATTTTTTTTTCAGTTGAGACGGGAAGCGAACCTCCGGCAACCCGCACAAAGCTATCTCTGCACAGGTCAAGGTCCGTCTTTTATTTAATTAATAATAATTAATTTTAATATATATATTTCCAATGACCCGTGGCGCAGATATAAGGCAATAGCTTCTAGTACCTGGGGTCGCTTCCCGTCCTAAGCGAGAAAAATGATTGCTAATTCATGTCAAATAAATAGGGATGAGGTTAAATGGCCTTATATGCCTTAAAAGACCTTAAAACAAATAAAAATATGTTTAAATTTAATTTATTTGTTTTGATTTAAATTTGCTAAAATTTCAAAAAAAAAAAATATTTATAACAAAATTCTAACAAAATATTATGTATCTTAGAACAATGGAAGGAGGTCTCTAAAACCTCCTCCTGCTATTGTTCTAAGTTACCAATTACAGCCACTTCCATACACAAGAAAAATATTATGTATTATTTTATTTGGAAGAATGTCTTGTTTCGGAAAATATAAAAATCTGGTGTGATTGGTCGCACAGCACACTTACCTTCGGTAATTGAAAGTTGTGTTCTGTGCTTGTTCACACCAGATTTTTGTGTTGAAATATATTTATTTTCCTGCAGTAAATTAAAATTCACGATGAAAAACAGAAAATTTATCAAAAAAAAAAAAAAAATATTACAAGATTTTATAGTTTTTATAAACTCTCGTTCTTTGGACGCCATAAGAAATATTTTTTTTTTTTTTTTTGCAAAGAAAAAGGTTATTTTTCAAGAGCATAAAGTCCAAGTTAGCAAATGCACTGTATGAATTATTAAATATGCACCAAATGATTTGGCCTCCTCTATTTTTTTTCTTGTTTCAAAACCTGAATGTCTAGCAAAGAAATTCCAATGATGAAGTCATCGAAGCTGTTTGGACAATGGTTATTTTATCGAAGAATTGAAAGGCCTTGAAAAGTGTCAATTAAAAATCTTTAGCTAATTTAATTATTAATCTTTATCCGAATATTCAATGAAGTTTAACTTTAAAGGGCTATAGGTAGATGCCAGTGGCGCAACCTTAATTTGGCTCTGGAGGGGGGGGGGTTGATTTTATTTAACGAACTTTTCGTTTTAACATTAAGCAGGATAGGTAAAATTAATTAAAAACACAAAGTGAAATGTTTCAAAATCGATAGTGATAATTTTGAAAAAAAAAAAAAAAAAAAAAAAAAATATTAAAGTAGTAGTAGGTTTGGACGATTTTTTTCAAACTCTTCAAGACGCGTGCGAAATGACTACTTTAAAATTTGAGTATCGAAAAATTTTTTAATGGTTTCTGAAAATTGCCATTAAACCAGTCTCTTTTCTATTAGCTTGAATTTTAGTTGTTTTCACAATAAATTTAATGAAATATCAAAAATCGGGGATTCCCTAAATAACTCAAAAATGACAAATCTCTCGATATTCAAATTTTATGCTTAAGCTAAGTATTGTACCCATTTCATAGGCGTTTCGCTCAATTTCAATAAAATTGGCCAAAGATACTAGTTCTTTACTGAAGTACTTTTCTAGTTTTTTTTTTCGATTTTCTGAAAATCGGCTCCTAAGGTTGTGATCATCCTGGTTTGATTTTTGAAAATAACACACTGAGTATCGAAATACGTGTAACGCTTATTTATTTTACCAATAAAAATTTGGAACATATTTTTTATTTATTTATATACAAATTACATATCATCTAGTGTTTTTGATTCATTATAATTACTTTTATCTATTATAATGTTTAAACTATCGAGTTAATTTTAGCCAAAAAATTACATTTCTGATCCTCATATACATTACATTTTCTCTCTCCTGGGATGGGGGGGCGGGGGGGGGGGGGGGGGTTTGACCCTCAAAACCCTCCCCTGGTTCAGCCACTGGCGCATACAAACATTTTTGGCAAAAATACATAAATTAAAACTCATTTAATTTGCGCAAGAATGGTTTAATTAATTCTAATTAGTTAGAATTCAGAAAGACAAGTCAAATACCATTGTCTTCATTAAATAAATAAATAATTAATATTAATTATACTTTAACAGGAATAAATATACTCAAATTTAAAAAGTCTAAAAGTAGATAACAGAATTGGTAACAAACAACGAGTGGGGATGTATTTGGATTGTCAATTTTCCAGTTTACAAATACCAAAGTCATGATTAAAACTCGTATTCATATTCTCGAAATATATATGCCAAAAAAAAGGCCTCTTCTAAGCATAGTCTAGGTAAAATTTTGTTTCTAAGAGGTGAATATTTAATGAAAAAATTTAATTTAATTAATTTAAAGACAATTTTTTATTATACTTTTGCTTGGCCTTCCTATGCAAGAAGGGCACTATTTTCGTTAGTATAGAGGGAATTGAAAAATTTAGAAATTTTTTAATTAATTTAAAAAAAAGAGGCTTTCCTCTTTAAGAAATTCATTTAACTCTGAACAAAAACATGAAATAAATATTTGCTAGTTGGAATAGAAAACTCTCAAATGATTATGCGAAGAAATTTGCATATAATCCAAGTCTATAAAATTACTATTAGTTAATATGAGAAGCATGAACACTTACTGCAACTCTGGCTACAGCAGGACAATTCGCCTACAACAAAAAGAAAAAAGGATTGTTAGAATGTAAGTGAAATTTTAAATAAAAATATTATACTACCCTACTATTATATATTGACCTCAAACTACTACCCCCTGGTTGCGTCAATTGATTGTAATAACATCTAAAAAAACTATGCAAGGCAAAGTGCCTCAGGAACCAGAATGACAAAGAGAAAAAATTTAATTATATTTATGAAAAAATCAAATAAAAATTAAGATCAATATGGTAAAGTGAAAAATCTCGACATCGAATTTTTGATATGATCGCAATACTTTCTCTCTCTATATATTTCACATATAGGGTAAGAGAAATTAAAAATTGCTTAAAACACTTAAGGTGGCGTCTCGGGGTGCTAATTTTGGGACTTTCCAGCGGCCACAATTTTGAAGCTATCGACCTCAAATTTTTTAAATTAAAGCTATTTAAAATATCTACAACTTATAGAAGCCCTTTTTTGATTTTCGAAAAAAAAAAAAAATTTTTAGATTAATGGCATTAAATAAAAGATATTTAAAAAAAGGAGCTCATAAGTTGTAGATAATTAAATTAGTAATCATTGTGTTAAAAAAAAATTAATTTTTTGCCTTTAATTAATTAGCTGGAAAGTCTAGAATGAAATGGAACAAGTTGCGTGTTATCCAATGGGGGAACACTAACGTCATCTGGTGCCGCCTCGAGTCAATCGTGCTTTAACGGTTTTCCGAGACCACCTTAAGGGAGACAAAGCTGTTCGGATGTTTTTGCCGATAAGATGGCGTTAAGGGTCTTAAAAAGTTAACCAAAAAGCCGTACTATTACGAAAATTTGCCAACAGATGGCAGGATGGTAGGGTTATATTTAATCTTATCAATATTTGACTTTCCTTGATCTTTTAATAATGAATAAATATTATTATTATTATATATTATATGAACCCTGTTATGCAATGGTGTGTCAAAGACCAAATATCGAGTTTTGAGAAAATCAACAATAAAGTTTTTTGTTTACATTGGATTACATGTAATTTTTCATGTCAATTGTGCAAGTAACATTAAATATAAATTTTTTTAGGACATATTTCATAAAAAATACTATTAATTAAAGCATTTGAAACAATATTCTGTGCTTAACTCAATTTTGAATTTTTTGGTCTTTGACACACCATTGCATAACAGGGTCCATATATCATTTATAACAGGATAAAAATATATAAATATAGGCTTATCTGATAAAACCGGCTGTTAGACAATCCTGCCATCTTTTACAAGAATGTTGAACTATTTGGCTGTTAATTTTTTAATAAATAAGAATTTTATTTTTTACTTTGTCACCATTTCATTTAATTATTATAGGTTGGATATTAATGATTTTTACATTTTTAGATTTAAAAAAAAATTAAAATTTTCATAATAGAATGTTTTTTTGCATTTCCCATAAATATAAAAAAATATATTTTAATTAATCGTAATTAAAAAAAAAAACATTATATTATGTAAAATGCTAATGAATTTAAAATATTTAGAGACAATCCGCATAAAAAATACTTTAAAATGCCTCAGTAGCTTCGGACTAAAGATTCAATGTGCCCTCCTGAAGCCCCTTAATTAATAACTATTGATAAGAATAGTACACAGAAAAATTGTTAGATAATATCTTGTCATTAAGGAGTTGGATTTTTTAAAGTAGTTCACATGAATAAATAAAATATATTTTCTGTTTAACTATGTTTTTGTATTTAATACAAATAAATTATATTAATAAAAGTTCAATTTATCATAATAGTGCAAACTTGATCATTTCTGGGGGAGTCTCGGTACGTCTCTAGTAATGACCTCTAAACTTGCGTTATCATGAGTTTATCCCGACTCTATCATTTTACCATTTCCTTTTGGAATATTAAAAAATAAGGATTGTAAAAAAAAAAAGCTTTTAAGATGCATTTATAAATATAAAAAGTAGTTTATTTTTGCTATGACTGTATATCCACTAAATAATAAATCCAATTCATAAATTTATCATCTTTTAAATGGCTTTTAAGATGCTCAAGTAGGAATATCGTTTAATATTTATAATTAGAAAATTAAAATAAGATGAATTCTAAAGTCAAAGCGATAATAATAAATTATTCAATTTAACAAGTTATTAAAATGAACAATTTTATTATTGAATTTTGTCAGTAATTTTTTTTTTTTTTTTATTAGAAATTTTATGTGATGATAACAAGGTGCAAATATCATCAAAGTTATTTCAGGGAGAAGTTAACCAGACCTCATGTTAATTCAAGGTCTCTAGAGACTTGGCAAGAGACATGCTTATGATTACTGATTAGACGTAAGAGAACATGAATAAAATTATACTTATAATAAAAAGCAGGAAAGAGAATATAAATGAACAAAATCTAAATGGGATAAAATTAAAAAGCAATATTGTTTTTAGTAATGAGATATAATGAAAATCAAAATTTATTAGTCTTCGTTTTCTAAATTTTGTTTTCATGTTTTATTCTATGCTTATAACAAAGTTCCGACTATATAACAATAGAGTAAAAAAATATATCAAATCTTGGTGGTATCAGGACGTGAGTACGAGCGTAGTGTCTGGAGGTCAAGAAGCTCACAGCACATATGACATCATCAAATATATATATAAAGAGAAAATATGTATTTATATATGTATGATTGTATATGTTCTATACAAATTTCAAAAAAAATTCAATTTGTATAGGATGATAAATTTGTTCTTGTTTGTTTACTGAAAGGTAGGCAACCGAATTGGCCAATACATGTAATATTAATTATTCCAGACCTGCTCTCGACCGAATGAATCAGGGATGGATTGTTGTTTAATCCACTTATACTATATATAAATCAAATTATATATTATGATAGGTCACGACTAAATTATAATAGGGAATTTATGCATTCAAATTTTTCATTTTATTAAAATATAGATTCTATAAGAACTTACAGGGTACTATCCGAACAACCTTAATATAATTTGAATAATAGAACGTGGCTGTAGCTGATATGTTTAATGGAAAGAGGATGCAGCCAAATAATAGAGCCTCTATTCAGTGACGAACCCCCTACTCTTTATTAGGGACGTTTCGGGTGGGTTCAACCCTGCCATCTTCAGCCTTCAAAGAGCATTCATTATTATAAGCTTAATCTTCATGCTATCTATAACTTGTTGGTATTTAAGTAAATATTACATTCATTGGACCTATAATGCAAACAACTTGTATTGTTAAATCATGACTACTCTATTTATATATGGAAAATATAAATATGCTCTTTGAAGGCTGAAGATGGCAGGGTTGAACCCAGCCGAAACGTCCCTAATAAAGAGTGTTCGTCACTGAATAGAGGCTCTATTATTTGGCTGCATCCTCTTTCCAATAAACATAAAACCTTAATATAATTAAATATGAGTTTGGAAAATGCCCGGGTTCGATTCCAGAAATTTGGCCCACCATAAATCTCACAATTAATTAGTTAAATTAAATAAAAAATTTTTATTAGGAATTTTGGGGTTGAAGCTCAAACCCCCCAGAGATGTCTGGGGATTTAGTCCCTCACTCTCCTTCCCCGGGAACCCTGAGCATTACAATAAATTCAGTAAAAGCTTGTATAATAATGAATTTACCTTCCATAAAATAGGCACTTTTAAATTTAAAGAAAAGAAATCTACGGTTGCTGGAGGAAGAGAAGGAGAGATAGGTTTGTTTAAGAGGGAGCGAAAAAATACAGCCTTAGCTCGGAAAACTCGAGTGTGCTATTCATGTGAGCATGAGTAAAAGTATATTTTGTATAATACAAAATGAATTTATTAGTATATTCTATATAAATTTATTAAAAAGATTTTTAACATAATATAAAATTACCAGGAGAATGAATAAAAGGGAATAATCCATGACAAAAAACGAACTGGGTTTTTCTCTGACACATCTGCCAAAGAATCGAATTCCTACATCTTTAATAATGACAAAATTTCATTTTTCTATTTTCAAATCTAGGATCAAAAATACCATTTCCACTTTTTTTTATTAAAATGTATAATAATCAAATATACTATAATATAATATTTATTTGTGTGGGCCCCCCCCCCCCCCGGTATTCAGCCGGATCATCCAAACCTCCCACAAAAAATCTGGTGTGACAAGCACAAAACACAGCTTTCTCTTACCTTTGGTACCAAACCTCTTACCTCTTACCAAAGGTAAGAGAAAGCTGCGTTCTGTGCTTGTCACACCGGATTTTTTGTGCCGACATATGTTTAGTTTCGGCTGATATATTAAAATTCAAGATGTTAAGTTTATAAACATGGTAAAATATTTATATTTTGTTGCCATGGCAACCATTTCTCCTATCTTTTCTATTAAGTACAAGAGTAAAGTGTGCTTCAAACAATTTCGAGGGTAAAATGAGAATATACATTTTAAAGACCATCTAAAAAATAATTGATTTTTGAATTTTAATCAAGATCGTTAGAGCGAATTTTGAGAAAATAGAAAAAAAACTGAAAAAGTACATCAGTAAAGTACTAGTACTCTTTGGCCGATTTTGATTAAAAACCTATTTTCACTCTCCAGGGGGTTGTCTAACTTAAATATAAAATTTCAACCTCCTAGCTCTTCGATCTTGAGATATTTTGTTCACAGACACACAGACAGACCATGTTACGAAAACCACTTTTTTGGATTCAGGGGACCTCAAAACGTGTATATCCACCCAAATCTCAACATCGAATTTTTGACATGAATCCAATACTTTCTCTCTAATATATATTAACATATATAGGTAAGAGAAAGTAAAAAAGGTTTTCTGGTGGTTTATAAACCTACACACTTGAATCTGAAAATAAGTCTCGTACTTCCTTGATTCTATTTTTTATTTAAGAAGATATTTATTGCAAGATTATTTATTTATTGCATAAACAAAGGAATACATTTACAAATTGTAAAAACTTCCCTCGCAACCCTAAAAAATGCTCACCAGTTCCGGTTAAGAACCAATGTTTTAAACTAATCGATTGAGAATAACGTTTAAGGTTTAAGATAAAAAAAAAATTGATTTTGCCAACTCTAAATGACCTAAGGAATAGGAGGGAGAGGGAGGGGGTGAGGAGATCATCAATTTTGTCCTTGACTAAGTCCTTGATATAAACTAGAGGGAGGGGAGGTATATTCAATTAATGACACTCTTTCTTTATTAATCTTGTATTTAAATTCACATCTTTCTATCTAATTGTCATTTGTTGAAATTGAATGAGATGTTGGATAAATTGGTAGAAATGCTAACTGCTCATACGTCAGAGCGTATTGTACTAGTAACTCTTAAAAAAGTTAAAAGATTTAAATATTTAAAAACCGATTGATCCCTTTGATTTTGGAATGTGTGATAATCAAAATAGTTGTTTTTTTTTTTTAGATTATATATTGATACTGGTGAATTGAAGAATAATGTTGGAGACAAGTTCATTGAACGGACAACAACTAGAGAGTTGAATTTAAATGATTCACTATTTATTATTCCTTGTGAAAAGATAAATGTAAAAAAATAATTAGAGGTTTTTTTTTTACTGTATCATGAGTGAAATAATAATCTATTTTTATGGATGAATTAGATTCATAAGTAAAGAAGTAGAAATTAGTTCATTTAAATTTTGCTATATCCTGATTAGGATAATTATACAACAGGAAAAGGAGCAGGAGCAGCCAAAAAATAGAAAGCCTCCAATTTTCACCAATTAACGAGACGTTTTGGGAAAATTTTTTTATCCCATCATCAGTCATTCAAAATTGTTTAAGTCCCTGAGTTGGACATATGAGCACAAAAATCCTCTGGCTCAACATCCTGAAAGGACAAGGCCTACCAAGTCAGGTTGAGGTGTTGTATGATCAGTACAACCGGACCTCCCAATGGCGTAGAGAGGGGGAGGGGGCAAGGGGGAGGGGGGTCATCATGCCCCGGACGCTACTCACAAAGGGGGAGCCAAATGGTCCACAAAACAAAAAAATTGCTGGATAATTTTTATTTTTATTATAATTCATTTCTGGAAAATATATTTTAAATTTAATGCCAGTGTAATATAATAATTTTGTATGTTTTATGTATGGTTTTCGAATGGGGGGGGGGGGGCGCTAAAAAGGTATTGTGCCCCGGGTGCGAGTTAAGCTCACTACGCCATTGCTCTCAACCTTTATCTTGGTTTTCTACAGTGCATAAACACTGCGGGCTGCATATACAATCACCGCAGGCGGAGTATGGCCTAGTTCAATATTTTAAGGTAAAGTATAAAATTTTCAAAACTCTAATTCAACAGGAAATTATTTACGTGACAGACAGACCTGGGGGAAGGATACTTTGCTGTTAGTATATATAGTTATATAGATAAAAAAAAGTAAAAAATTAACAAACAGGCTCTAATTTCCAATACGTATATACTTAAAAAAAAAATTTCATTAATAGCAAATTCAATATTGAAAAGTTCAATCTCCTTTTAAATTGAGAAACTCTTGAGTACCACTTCAAGAAAAAGGTCTGTGAGTAGTAGTAGTGAGGATAACCTAAATTTCGCCAAGAGGAAGGAGAGGGTAGGATATTTAATTTATGAGTAGGTTTTTTTGGGCTAGAACTTTCCTGGCCTTCGAAAGCCTCAATTTTAAAATTGTATATAATTCAAAACAGGATTAGTCAAAGGGCTTAAGAATAGTGAATCAGACAAAAAGAGAGATTTATATTTGAAATTCATTATCAAAACGTAATAAAAAATCTTTTTATAGGAAGGCTCTCAATTTCATTATTCAGCGATTTTGTATCGTTTTAGGGCCGGTCGCAGTGCCGGATTAAATAAGATGGAGGAAGTATATAGATAGGAGATATAGGGGAGGAGTGGGGGCGAGGGAGCCCAGACCCTCCCGAAAAATGTCCCCAAGGGGCTCGAAATTTATATACATTTTAAAAAGTTTCATAAAGCATTTCCTATTGAATAAAACATTATATAATTTTAAAATATGTTTATAAAGGGGAGGGGGTATATCTTCCCTTCCTCCATAAAAAATAATTATATATATACTCCCCTGCGATGCTTGTCACTTTTACATGGGATCGCATCCGCGACAAAAATTCATTTCAATTGAATTGGCTACAAATAAGAACGGCCAGAAGCCGAAAGAGTTTTAAAAAAATCTAATGTTGCTGGGGCTTTAAAAAGCGTGGGGCCCATAGCCAATCGCCTACTCCGCCTAATAGGTAATCCGGCACTGGCAGGTTGCTTCACATCTATTCAAGTAGCAAATTTTTCAGCCAGATAGCAAATCATGGATATGGTAAACAAGAACACGACTTATCCTTTGAGTTAAAAAAAATGAATTTTTTCACATAGGCCTATAATTAGTTATGTGAGGTATAAGGTATATTATTATTTAGATTATTAAGCAACTTAATAAAGGAATAATTTTTAAAAATTAAAATTAATTAAAATAAATATTAAAAATTAAAATAATTAAAGCTAATTAAATTTCCAAAAAAATAAATAAACAAGGCTTGTGTTCCTCACCCCTTAGTTAAGCACCTAACTCTCTTAGCTAGTTAGGATCTGGGCTCTTATTTAAACATATGATTATCTTAATTAGATGTGAAAAGACTCGAAAGTCATAGTCAATTAGGTTATCCGAAGGATAGCTAGTTGATTAGAAGTGAAGCAACTGGCCCTTAATAGAATAAATTCTGTCATAGAAACCTATCTTTTTTTCCCTTGGAAATTATTTAGGCACACGGCTGGGTGTTAGGCCAAGTTCAGACAGTTGATAGCCGTTTTGTATATTTACACGAGAGCTTTTTTCCAGACCCATAACATTTACTCATGCTAATTTAGAGCCTTGAAATTAACGTCAATTACTATGGTCCACAACTTCATATTCCTGTAAAAAAATCAAGCTTCTAACTCAATCCAATAAAATAATATGAGCTTTCAAAAACGCTTGATTCTCATTCACTAATCAAAACCTATAGGACTCTAGTCATAGGCGCCGGAACTGAGGGGGGGGGGTACATTGTCCCCCTTCCTGGCATCCTATAGGAGGGGGCAGAGGGGGGGGCAATATGTCTTCTTTTATTTCATTTATTTTTAAAAATGATAAATTTTTACTTTTGAAAAATAATAAAATCTTTTAAATTAAAAAAAAAATTAAGAGTAAGAAATTCATTTTTTTCCAAAATATTTTATATAGACCCTATTGTATTTCTAATTTCTAAAAACATTTTATATTGAATTAAAAGAAGAAAATTAAAAATATTTATTTCCTTCAAATAGTATAAAGCCTAAAAAAATTTTTGATAAAATCACTAACAAATTTTTTTTAAATTTTAATTTTATTAAATTTGTGATTTTATTTAAAATTTTTAAAGCTTTGTAGTAGATTTGTTTTTGTTTTATACTATTTGAACATTTTAAATTATTTTAATTTTCTAAAAAAATTTTTTTGCCCCCCCCCCTGATTCAAATTCGTTCCGGCGCCCCTGATTCTAGTTGACCTATGGGCATGTGCCCTTCGCGGCAGATATCAGGGAGCGGCAAAATAGGAAAAGTGGTCCACAAAAACAAAATGAAATAGCAGTTGCGGATTTAGGCATTTGCCGCCTCTAGGCAGTACCCCTCCCCTTCAGCCACCCCAAAAATGAGAAATATCCTTAACACGCCGGTGGACTTCTGATTACCTAAACCTTTTCAACTTCAAAAACATTTCTATTTGAAAAAAAAAAAAAAAATTATAAGTCTGTAAATAAGCAGGTTTTTTTTGACAAATTTTACCGCCCCAGGCGCGTGAATAGTTCGCCTCTTCGTAAATACGACCCTGGAAGTTAGTTATTAAGAAATTATTATTGAAAAGTGAACATATCGCAATCAAAGGTATCCAAGAAATTAACAAATTCTACTTAACATTATTATGCATAATTTATAAATATATTCATATTTCAAATTCCAACTCCCTCTAAGAAACAAGAATTACCATTATCCGTGGTGGATATATGGTTAGGCCCGTGATGGCAGGGCCTAGGGTGGCAAAATTTTAGAGGCGAGAAAATTTTAGACCTAAATTTGAAGAAAGATTAAGATTTTAGTTACAGTGACAGCGCGGGTGAAGAGAGGGGGCGGCATATTATAATATTAGCAAAGAAGGGCGGCAAATTAAATTTTGCCCCTTCTAACAAATTTCCTAGTTCCGGCCCTGGCTTGAATAAATGAGTTTATTCTATAAAAAGCAATATCCGGCGGAATCGAATAATTGAGTCATCAAGTAGTCTCACAGTAGAAATTATTGAAACTTAGAGATAAGATGTACGTACATATTAAAAATTGAATTTTAACAGTTTATCACTGAATGAAATATGTAATAATGGATTTCTGAGTTTTCCAAAACATAATCAAACATTATAAAATACGACAATTATGATACCATTGTTTTATCGAAATTATTAGTAAGAGACAATGCTCATTAATTGAAAAACTTTATCAAATTAAATTTTAAAAATAATTTCCAAATATACATTTTCCTATTCCACTGAATCCTAAATCAATCTTGTTTATAAAAAACATTTCCTCAGCTCTTTATAAATTTAAAGAGATTTTCTGTGAATCAAATATACTATCAAAATAAACAAGATTAAGTTTTATAAAGTATATAACTGTTAGAATAAATAAACAAAGCTAAGCCATTCCAGCCCATCTAGTGTGTTCCAAAAATTGTGTTAAGTGAACTTTAATTAAATCTTTAATATTTACACCCATTAATTTTATTCTTCTTCATAATGAAGAAATAATTTTTTTTTAAGTTAAAAATAAATCTATAATAGAAGAATGGAAGTTAATTTAATTGTTTAATAATGACCTGGTCCGAGGAAAGAGACGTAATAAGGACTACGAGGCTCTGAAGGACCGGCTGAACTGGAAGAACTTTGTTGAGGCGATTTTCTAGGCAATGGCATTTGACGCCGGGAATTTTCGTTCATGACTTCAATGTTGTCCAAGCTCCTAGAAAAGAGAAAATATTATTTGATAAAAAGTTTGTAATGAGTATACAATTAATATGAAACTTTGTGTATTTTTGACGAAGCGATAGCACAAAACTGACAATTTTGGATATATATTTTGGCGTGCTTTCAGTTGAATCTTGTTAATTTTCTCGATCGATTTTTGAAACATTATCATAAAAAAGTATTAGAGTGGTGATCTTTTGATATATCATTATGTGGAAACGGTACAAAGAGAATGAGTAAAATGAAAGATCAGACGACTATATTTATATAATTATAAAAACTGTCATTATGGTCAGAGTCGCAGTAAGGGGGAGATATGGGAGGACTATTTAAAGACAAAAAAAAAATAATCACATATAAAAAAAATTGACAGATAATATATTAATAGATATAATAACTAGTAATTAATACATATGAAAATAAAAGAATTTAAGAAATTGTAATAAATTAGTTTAAAAAGTAAAACCGTAATTAAGCATTATTTTGTTGTTAATGCATTACCTGAAGGAAAAGGTGAAGTAGAAAATGCAGGTTTTTGTCGATCACACATGAAGAAGACTAGTAGTGTGGTATATGTTAGTATAAGAATCTCCATGCAATGTTGGAAGTAAGGAATGAATTCATTTTCATTCTGAAAATAAGAATAATAAAAATTTTTTTAAGATTATTTCAATGTAAATGTCAAAAAATTGAATTGATCTACTAATGTCAAAATGTTTTTTTTTTTATTTAATAATGAATTAAAAAATAATAATAAGTTTTTTAAAATTAATTTTAGAGTTTTAAGAATATATTCTATATTAAAAAAAAATTAAAAAATATTAATTAGGATTAAATAATGATATGAATATAAATCTATCAATATTAAACAAAATATAAATAAGTAAAAAATGAAATAAATTATGTTTATTTATAATCAAACAGTTAAAAAGAATAAAGAAAATAGAAAAATTATTGTTAATTTAAAATTAATAAAAGGAAAGTTTTAAATTAGCCAGAAAAATTGTAAATTGTACAGTGAGTGACAAATTTAAAAGAAAACCCATGCTTTTTATACATGTAATTATTTGTATTTATAAAAGTTCATTTTCTGGGTTTGAATCACTTAAGTTTAAATTAGAAATTATTTAGTTTTTCAAAAAATAATGAAAAATCACATTTAGAAAAAGAAGGGATCTTTAACTTTGTCACTCGCTCTATAAGTGACATATATATAAAATAATAAGGATAAATCACAAATAAAAATAAATCCTTTTAAGAGACAATTTAAATTATTAAATGATAGAAAATGCTTTGAAATAATAACAATTTATAAATGTCAAATTGAGAATTTGAAATTTATAATACCGACAGAGTCATAGAAAAATGCTTTGGTTTATTTCATTTAATAGATTGTGAGTCAAAATAAACATTATAACATTTTTATATTGTAACTAAAACTTATTTATTTACCTTTTGTTATAAATTATTCTAAGAAAAAAGGAAATAAAATAATACCTTTGGAAAATATCATTTAATAAACATAACCTTATATCTAAAATGTTATAAATACAGAAAATCTTTCAGCTGCTAAAAACAGTAGAAAAATTAGCGCATGATGAATGAAGTGAGCAATGAATACAAATAAGATAGAAACCACAGAGTATAAACAAGCAGACATCTGCTGACCGGATTGATATGATTTTCTGTTGCTAACATGCCACTATTTGAGATATTTTTTTTTAAATAAATTTCTTTGAAAATTATCATCGGGATAGTTAAAATGGGAATTCGATACATTTTATAAATAATTAAAATTTTTGAGAAAAATTCATGATATAATTTTATATTATCATCGCCTTGACCATAAAGTATAGGCCTAGTTCCGTCATTCTTTTTTTTTTTACTTTCTCTTACCTACATGTTTTGAGGTCCCTCCCCCAAGTCCAAAAAAGCGGGTCCCGCAAATTGGGTGTGTGTGTGTGTGTGTCTGGACATTTTAAACCATGAAGGAAATAAGCTAGGAGGTTGAAATTTTATATTTAAGTTAGGCACCCCCCGAACTCGTGTAAATAAACTTTTAAACAAAATCGGCCAGAAAGTACTAGACGGTACTTTACTGATTTTTTTGATTTTCTCAAAATTCGCGGGAGGGGGGGTCAAACTCGGTTTGTTTACATTTTTTCCATTTCAAGAGAGTGACGTCATGGAGCTACTCCGTTTGTAAAAAATCGTTCGAAACAAACAATTTATAAAAATTTATACACGGCATATTATTAATAAAGCATTATAAATACCAGGGTCTAAATTAGTTTAGTCTGAAACTATACAATTTGCAAATAAAACAAAATGAATGTGAACTAGGTTATAGGCAGTCAACAATGCTACCAAATAGAAAAATATATGCAAGGAGGAGCTTCATGACGTGGACCAATCAAAAACTGTGACTTGAAAATTGTTTATTTACTAGTTTCTGGCCAACCTGTGTATTTAAAGACCTTGGTTAATCCGAACTAATTGGGACCGAGGCAGTGGCGTCATTTCAACTTTTTCTTAGGGGGGGAAATTTTTTTTGGGGGGGGGAAAAAATTTTTTTTTTAAAAAATTACTAACAAAAAGTAATACTAATTTGACACAAAATTTTTTAAATTAATTAATTTTTTATTTTTTTAAATTTTTTTTTCTTTTGATGTTTTTTGGGGTTTTTTTTTTATAATAAAATAAAATTTTAAAAAAAAAAAAGTTTTGGGGGGGGGAAAAACCCCCCCCCCCCTCCCCCCCCGGACCGAGGGTCGTACGGATTATCGGGAAGTTCGGATTAACCAGAATTGTAAGCTTGAATTAGTTAATTTTGATAATAAAGTCGTATTTATTAGGTTGTAAACCGTGAAACTTGTCTGTGATATTAAACTCTAAATAAATATTTCGTATTTTTTAATAAAATAAAGTTCCTTAAATGTCTAATTTTCATTTATATTCCTCTTAAAAAAAAAAAAAAAAAAAAAAATCGTACGCAAAAAGAGTTCGGATTAACGAGGTTCGGATTACCGGGGGACTCTACTGTATTTAGATGCCCTTTTAAAAAGTATATCAGTAATATTTTGTGAAAATGATGATATAATTGAGTTTTTTTTTTATTTTGATTAATTTGATGAATATAATAAAAATAGAAAAAAATTTTATTGTTTTTTTTATTTTTTTTTTTTTGCTCGATTTTATTGTGTTTCTGGGAATAATGACATTGTTAGAAATCAGGTTTTATTTTTAGACGATGGATAGAAAGAGAGTAGGCTTCTTAAAGTGACTATCTTTTTGTCTCTTACTGTACTTGCACTTATGATCTTCCCTCTCTTTCTATTTGAGTGAATAAATCTCAAATGCATTAATCCAATACATTTTAATTACTTTTTACTGCATGCAAATGGCCAAGTTTGAAACAAAGGTGCTATGGAAAACTAAATATATCTCGACACAAAAAATCTGGTGTGCCCGGCACGGTGCACAACTTTCTCTTACAGAAGGGTAAGAGAAAGTTGTGTGGTGCGTGCCACACCAGATTTTTTTAAATATATACATAATAAAATATAAAAGGCAGGAAAGGATGAATTATGGGACTTGGTCACTGAAAGAAAAATATACAAAGAATTATATAAAAGAGATTTTTCTCAAAGACAAACTATAATCATTCACAGTAATAATTACTATATACTAAAAAATATCTAATTACTATAAAATAAATAAAAAAATGATTAAATGGAAAATACCTGGGAGGGTTGGAATTCATTGATTGTAAAACGATGAGGTGATATTCAGGAGCAGGTAAAGGATTGTTGGGCGTCCAAAATGGCGTTATGGCTTGGGATGGAATCTCGAACAATAAAGGCGTTGAGTTGAAGGTTCCAAGGTTGACCACCCACTGATGAGAGCAAGATGGACAAGGAGAGGTGTGACGTAGGAAGTGAAACAATCGAGGTAGATGGCATTAGAGTCGCGCTTGAATGCATTCCTTTAGTTCTAAAAGAATAAAAATAATATCTTTTAAAAATAAATATTAAACATTTACGAAATTAATAATGGTAGCCTTAAATTTTTTTTTAAATAAAAATATAAATTTTTTGAACGCATACGAGATTTTATATTAAATTAAAAAAAAAAAAAAAAAACTAAGATCCTTTTTTGAACTAAGGCATAAAAGAAAATAAAGTAAAAATTATCAATTTTCTTTTAAGATTATTATTAATTAATATAAATTTATTTTTTAAATAAAAGAGGTTTTTACAAGGTTTGTTTTTTGATATATAAAATAAATAGAGTTTTTCTATTAATTTATTATTTACAGACCTAATAATAAAAGTGAATAAAATTAAATTTCTTATAACACTTTTAAAAAAGGAATTTATCTTAACATAAAAATGTCAATATTATGCTATTTAAAGTAAAAAGGCATTTTAATATTGACTCTAAATAACATTACTTAAAACTAATTAACGATCAATTTCTCCAAAAACGACATCAAGGGTACCTGTTAAGAAAAAGAGAAAAAATAAATATAAATTAATTATATAAATCATACATATATATATATATGACGGACGATTGATAGGTGGGTGACATTTATATGAAAATTTTTTAGATAATTTTTGTTACCCCTCGATATTCATATCTCTTTGAGCCTTCCAAAAGTAAGATTTGTCGAATCAGTAAAAAAAATGAAGTAAAAATGTAATGGGATTTGGACCAAAATCTCATTAATTCAACATGCCTAATATCCAGACCAGCTATCCTTTTAAATTAACTCTTTAAAAATCAAAAGGGTATGATTATATTTTGTTAATCAGTATAGGGGTGTTCGATTATGGAAAAAAATAATAGATTATCGATTATGAAAAATTTTTTATTTTTCCCTCTCGTGAAAATCATTTGACCTTTTTTTTAGTACAACGAAAATTTTTTTTTTTGTAAAATTGCCATTTTTTTCCTTCTGCGAAAATTTTAATGGTATTTTACCTTTTTTTTAGTATACGAGTCTCATCCCATCATTTCAAAAGTATGTTTCCCGAAAATAATCCATTATGAAAAATAATCGAAATAATGAAATTTTTTTTTTTAGCCCAGAGATAATTCCTTCAAATTCTTAAGTAAAATGACCTCCTGAATCCAAATATGACCTCCGTTTTCCCCTACCACGTACCGTTTTCGGGGGACAGCGCCCTACTCATTTCCACCCCTTTTCGTTAATCTTAGGGTCATGAATTAAATTTGGATGGATGAAAAAGAATATTTTGGCCTTAACATTTCTTCAGAAGATCTAGAGAGGTGAAAAGTTCAAAAACATGAACATTTGGTTCCAAGGGGGGGGGGGGGGGGATTTTGTTCCCTAAATTGCAAAAAAAAAATCATTAAAAATGATCGATTTTTTCTGCCTTTTCACTGCTTTTCTACATATTCCAGATAACAGAACTTCCTTAAACATCTCTCAACAAAAAAATAAATATATAGGATAAAGGTGTGAGCGATTTCTAAGCCCTCGCAAGAAGATGTAAGATTCACAGCTCCACGCTGCACAATCAGTCAAATTCGCAAATATTGAAGAACATAACAGAATGTGTATATATAATTTTAAATTTGTAAAGATCCGCCAAAAAAAAAAGATAATTATAACCTCATTTTGCGAATTCGACCCACTGTGCAACGTGGAGATGTGTAGCTTCCATCTCCATCCGAGGGCTTCGGAATCGCTCACGCTTCACCCGCTTTATCAGATGTTAGCAAGCAAGTAGTTTTGGAACAGTATCTGAGTTTGCAACAAGACAGTTTTGGAAATGGAATAAAATGAAACTAGCCCCTGATTGAATTTGTACTCGATTTTCAGTATTTGTTTTAAATAGAATTTAGAAACTTTTTTCACTGGAAAACTATTTTCAAATGAATATTTCAGTTGTGCCAATAACATGTAATTAAAATCTAACTTTTCAAATTTTGTCAATTAGGCACTTTTGGAAATGAACGACTCAAATACTCTAATCGTCTCAACAATCAACGAGACTTAAGAAATTTTATCTTCCCATTATATATGTATATTTACCTATAATAGCAACAATGTCAGCAAGCATATGATTTTTGCCTATTTTGTCGATAGCAGCCAAATGAACAAAACCGGGAGCTTTGATTTTACATCTATATGGCTTTGAGCCACCATCAGAGACAAGATATACTCCAAATTCACCTGAAAATAACATAATATATTAATTTTTTCTAAAATGTAGGGATAAATTTTGAAAATTACCTTTTGGCGCTTCGATTGCTGTATATGTACAACCAGCAGGAACTTGATATCCTTGAGTAAAAAGTTTAAAATGATGGATCAAGGCTTCCATCGAGGACTGAAAAAGAAACATATTTATAAATATAATAAAATGACCTTAGATTTAAACTGGTTACTGTGGGCACTAGTTGGTATTGTATATTTCTGAAATTTGATAGATTCTAATTCAACAAAAACTCTAGATTATATGTTTCAAGGGTTTATTTAAATTTTAAAATCAAATTAACATTTTAACGTTTTCAAATTTAATTTGATTTTAAAATTTAAATAAACCCTTGAAACATATAACCTAGAGAAAATGTTTTGTTGAATTAGAATCTATCAAATTTCAGCAATGAACAATAAATATACATAAAATGACCTTAAGAATAATATGGATAATAGTAGTGATATCAGTGTATCTAATATTAGAGTAGAGAAAATTAAAACAATTGAATGATTTCAGATAACTAATGTCCTAGAGCATTACATATACTCAGCGGCGTAACTAGACTTACAGGGCCGAGGAGGCGAAGCTCAACTAGGGTAATTTTAAAGAAAGCTATCAATTTTTCGGACAATCTATGGAAAGAATATGATAAAACCACCGTCCCTGAACTATATTTTAGATGCTCTAGGGCGCCTATGTCATATACTCTGCGGAACCTATGTCGGTATCGAGGGGCGCCAAAGGTTTGATGCCCCGTGGCGGGGGAGGGGGCCCCACCTAGTTACTCTACTGCATATACTGTCTAACTTTTTTAACTTTTTGAATAAAATTAGGAATTTTAGGACTTTTAGGAAAAAATATTCGAAATAAAAAAATAGCCTAAAAGATAGGCAACTTAAGAGGCTGGCAGGCAAGTCTAACAGCCGGCATTATCAGATCACTTTTAAGCCTATACAGTAGAGTCCCGGTAATCCGAACCTCGCTAATCCGAACTTCCGGTTAATCCGAACTCTTTTTGCCTACGATTTTTTTTTTTTTTTTTTTAAGAGGAATATAAATGAAAATTAGACATTAAAGGAACTTTATTTTATTATTATTATGAAATATTTATTTAGAGTTTAATATCACCGACAAGTTTCACGGTTTACAACGTTATAAATACGACTTTATTATCAAAATTAACTAATTCAAGCTTACAATTCCGGTTAATCCGAACTTCCCGATAATCCGAACGACCCTCGGTCCCAATTAGTTCGGATTAACGGGACTCTACTGTATTTATATATTTTTATGCTCAATTAATTCTGGTTCGTATATACAAAGAATATCGTTACTAGAGGGAGATTTTAGATTAAATTTACTTACTTTCATTTCAGCACGGGAAGGTGTTGCGATTTTATTATCATCTGTTTTAACCTCTCCAGGTGGCATTTTATTCAAGCATTGGTAAATAATTTTTAATGATTCTCTCATTTCTTGCACACGGCAAACGTATCGATCGTAACAATCGCCGTTAACTCCAATTGGAATATCAAAATCTAATTCGTCATAAGCATCGTATGGTTGCGTTTTTCGTAAATCCCATTTAATTCCAGAACCTCTTAACATTACACCACTGAAAAAAATAAATAAATAATTTTAATTGTGGATTAATCTAAAGGGCTTCTAGGTTGGTGTTGGTAAGAGGATTATCGAAATTAGCCGACCCAGGATGAAACAAATGAAGGCATGTCCGAGCTCCCCTCAGCTAAGTTTTATAAAGTAAAGATTTTTATTTGAATTTTTGAATGGAATTTTTTCAAAATCTCAAATGATTACCTAAATCCATAATTGATAGCATCTTCTGCAGAAACAGTGCCGATATCAACAGTTCGTTGAAGCCAAATTCGATTATTTGTTAAAACGTCTTCTAATTCATCTAATCGTTCACCGAATTTACAGGAAAAATCATAAATATCATCCATTATTCCAAGTGGAAGATCCTGGAAAAATATATACAAATATTCTATGAATAAACATTATTATAGTAAATTATATCTGAACGTTGGTCAAATATTTTTTTTTACAAATACTAGGTAAAACTTATCTGCCAGTATTTTTATTTTTTATCTCTATCTAATTTTCATTTATTTTATGATACTCGTAAAATCACAATTTGTTGCAAAAGAAATTTTAATAAATAGAAGATTATTATTATGGGAGTTTTTAATTATAGACCATATTTGTATTAATTATTCAACTGTTATCTAAATTTTGTAAAGAAAGAATTGATTTGTCAAAAATTTATTTGTTTTTTCGAAATTTTCGTTTTTTCCCAACAATGGACTTAATTGTATTTTTTCACAGCTAACTTCAAATTCACACTTAAGACACATAACCTTAATATATTTTGACAGCTGATATAGCAAGGCTTTCTTGTGAAAAAGTTCGATTGATTCTATGCAGTGGTTGGTGCCTTTTCAAATATGTAAAGTAAAAAACAGCAATTGATGTTGAAGATGCCCCTCGTTCTGGAAGGCTAGCTAGTTGAAGTTGATGAAGACACATTAAAAGAATTAATTAATGCAAACCGAAGTGAGATGCTGAAAGATTAAATTTATCGAATTCGACCCTTCATGATTATTTGAAACGCCTAGGAAGAAAATCACAGACGTCAACGAGACGGTACAAATTTTTTTCCGTAAGAACATCAATATATCGAGCTTTGAGATTAAATCTAGGCGTTTCAAGTGAATGAACGGTCGAAATCGATAAATTTAAATAATCTTTTTCTTGCTTGAACAGCATTTTTACCTTTTCTATAGTAAAAGTAAAATTTGTCGAAAATGCTGCTTTTTGTTTACTTTCCATATTTAAAAGGGTACCAACAAAAAACTACTGCTTAGAATAAATCGAACTTGTTCCCTAGAAAGGCTGTCAAAATATATAATGATTATGCGCCCTAAGTGTGAAGTTAGCTACGAAAAAATACAATCAAGTCCTTTGTTGGGAAAAATGGAAATCACTTTTCGAACAACCCAATATTTAGTTTTAGAAAGTGTTTTTATTCATTATACTCGTACAAGAATAAAGGCACAAATATATTGGGGATAAAGTACATCTAATTCTGTTTTTAATTCGTAAATAGGTGTAAAAAGAGAATAAGGTTATTAATATTTTATCTAATCCTTAATAATTTCTATTTACCTGGCTTACTCCACCTGGACGAACATAAGCAGCGTGCATTCGTGCGCCTGAAACCCTTTCATAAAATTCCATAAGTTTCTCTCTTTCTTCAAAGAGCCAGAAAAATGGAGTAAGAGCTCCAACATCGAGAGCATGAGTTCCAATACCCATGATATGATTAAGAATTCTGGTGATTTCAGCAAATAAAGCTGAAAAAAAATATTTTTTTTTTAAATAATTAATAAAATAAATAAATCTAAATAAATGTAAAACAAAATTACTTCGAATATATTTTGCTCTCCTGGGTATATCTATGTTTAATAGTTTTTCGACGGCCAGGGAATAACATTGTTCATTTGTCATCATGGATACATAATCAAGTCGGTCGAAATAAGGAAGTGCTTGAGTATAGGTTTTATATTCAATCAGCTTTTCTGTTCCACGATGAAGTAAACCAATATGAGGATCGGATTTGATAACCGTCTATTAAATAAAAAAAAAAAAACAAAGTTATTATCCAAGTAACAATAATATTTAGTAAATTTACATATAGTTAAATATCAGTGGTTCCAGCCATAATGAGAACAAACATTGCTTATTTTCAGCTTGCAGCTTCCTCTCATCGAGTCTGTTATTTGTAGGTGTCAATTTAAATTAAAATCTTTTTAATAATTTTAATTTTTTTATTTTATCTTTTCTAGGTCGAGTGTTATTGCAAAATGTACAATTTCAAGATTGAATTTCATCTTATCTTCAGGACCTATAATTACAAATTATGATTGTAGTTTTATGTTCAACTAATCTAAACAAAATTTTCTTACAATTTTTCTTATATATTATTATTATTTATAATTAATAATAAATAGTTATATATTACAAGGAATCATTATATATATATATATATATATATAACTTTTTTTAGGGCAAAACATTATCATATTATAATTAAGTAAAAAATTCATTTTAAGACATTTTTATTTTTGAAGACCAATGTTAAAAAGCTTTATTTTATATTTAGAAATATGTTCTTAACTCTAATCTAATATCTATAACATATTTCTTCTAAATATAAAGCTATAAGTTGAATAATTTGTGATTATATTCTAAGTCCTGAAGATGAAATTCAATTTTGAAAGTGGATATAATGCAATTACACTCGACCTAGAAAAGATAAAATAAAATTATTAAAAAGATATGAATTTAAATTGACCCCTACAAATAACTCAGGCTCGACAAGAGCCGGCTGCAAGCTGAAAATAATTGATTGACCTCGTTTACAAAATATTTAATACTTAAACATTGCATCAATCAAAATTTTCGTATACAAATGGATGATACTAATCACCGATTAATCAATAAACCCCTTTATATTTGAAACAGGGCCGAATTAAACTAGTACGGGGTTTGTTAAGAAAGGAGCTCCTATATTTAAAAAAATACAAATATATTTGAATACACCAGATTAATAATGGCTGTATAAACATTACATGATGGATCAAGCAATTAAAATGACAAGCCAAATGAGCACAAAAAATAATTTTATATGTAGAAGGTATTAAAAAGAGCAACAGGTCTATTCTATAAAAATAAACGTTAAAATTTAACATTATAAATTGGGTGGGTGTTAAAAAGTAAAGTAATAACATCAGCGTTAAAAAAGGCTATTCTCTAAACCAAATTTTAACAGCTAAAGGGGCCCTTACACGATCAATCATACTGACAGTATTTGAGCTGATTGGCGTTTTGATTGAACGTGTATGGGCAAGACTGAAGACTGATGGCCGTTTTCTTTTTGTTTTTTTATTGTTACTTAGTGGCAGGGAACAAAGTTAGTTTAGTTAAGAAGACAAATTAGTGGCTTCCCACAGTCGAATGAGCTAAAAGAACTTGATTCTGACTTGTAGTCTGAATGCTACGTGTAAAATTATACTTGAATGAAGAAAATACTGACGATCGGACTGATTCACTCAGACTGACAGTATGATTGATCGTGTAAGGGCCCCTTAAAGCTTTGACGTTAAATTTTTTGCTTACAGAATAGCAATTTGAGGCAAGTAGGTGTTAAAATGAATTTCAGATGTTAAAAGTTGACGTTTTTGATTAGAGAATAGACCTACAAGGCAGCTAAATTTATTTCATTTATTGATCCAAGCCACGGCTGACGTTTCAGTGACATTTGAGATATCTTCAGAGTCAAGATTTAGATCTACTTTTATTATATAAAGTACGAGAGTAAAAAAATTAAGTGGGAAAAAATAAAAAGGAGGGAAAAATCACCCCCCCCTTTTTTTTTTTTTTTTTATAAAAGAAAAGACAAATCTTTATCGGAAATTTTCTAGGTTTGAACCATGAAAGTTTCCATTAAAAAATATATAATATTTTTTTCAAAACAATGAAATAATCACAAGTAGAAAACACATGAATGGGACTTTATATTGTCCCTCACTGTACAGTCCGGTGGCACTATTAACTAGAAAAAAACGTTTAGCTGTCAGAAGTTGCTATTTTCCTTCAATTCTATTGAAAATAATGATGTATTTGGCCTCTGTGTTGTCTAATTAGTATTAAAAATAAATTTTCCCTCTTGAAATTTATAACTACTCAATCAAATTTCAATCTTAATATCACTTAATCATAAATAATTTGGATACAAACTTTGGGCCTGAGGATCAAAAATATCAAAGGGCCAATGAACATTCTCTCCGAGTGTTGTAGAATCATCCAGTAAATTTTAAATAGAAATGAATATTTTTATTAAATTAATTTTCAAATACTCCGTCCAAGTTTTTTTATTTCGAAAGTAGAGTATTATATGGTTGAGAACCAAACAAAATCAACTTGGTTTATATGGCAAGTGTCAAAATAATTATAATTATGACAAAAATAACGTTTATACAGGCTTAGATCTTTTAACATATTTACATTTGGGCCTCAAAAGAAACTCTCGCTATTCCAAATTTTTATTAATTGTGGCACAAATTGGAGTCGCGACTCGATAGATTGAGAACCCATGTTTTGACTAAGTGAAGGATATTCTTATTCTTATAATATATATATAAAATGTAACTCACTTCTCCCTCTAATTGTAAAACTAATCGCAATACTCCGTGGGCAGCTGGATGTTGAGGGCCGAAATTCAACGATAAATTTTTAAAGGTTTTTTCAGGTGGTGCTTGTTTATCAAAATATGATCGAATTTTCAATTTCTCTGTCATTTCGTTCGTGTATAGAACAGGACCTTTGAATTGATTGAAATATTCTGCATCGGGGTACCATTTTGCTCCTCCTCGATTTGGACTAAAATGTAAAATTTTTTTTTATCATTATGTAAGTTAAAAGATTTAAAATTTTATATCTTACTTGAAATAATATAATGATCCAGCATTGTTTAATAATATTTTGCCATTTGAAGCTAAATTTGGTGATTTCTTTGCAATTGTTTGCAAAATACAAGCCATATTTTTCTTTATTTTTATTCCAATTAATGTCTAATTTATTTGATCGCTGTTGGTTTTTTTCACCGATGCCATAGATAGAAATTTTAGATGTAAAACTTTCAACTTTGCTAGGCGATATGGTATCGAGCGCGAATATTTAATTTTGAATACCTTTAAAGTTTTTTTTTTTTTTTTCCTAAAAAAAAGTTTAAAATTAAAATTATGGCAATCTGTAATTTTAAGATATTTAAGATTTCAAGGAGAATTGATAGTATAATAAAAATATCTTAGATTCCAAGGTAAGATTTTTAAGCGCCGAATTTAAAAATTGGGATAGCTGAGAATTCAAAAAAAGTTTTTAATGTGAATAAATGAGGACTTTTTGGTAAAAGTAGTATTAAATTACAATGAGTAATATAAAAAATACAGTATAACTCCTTTTATCCGGCCTCGGATCAACCGGTCTTCGGATTAACCGGCGTATCCTATTAGTATTATAAATTATTTTTATTGTTACATAGACCCTATATTATATATAAATTACTTTTTTTGTATTTTAATTAAACTGTGAGGTGCAACATTGTGTAATATGTTCGTTCAGATGGTGAAGAGAGAGGGGAAGTTTGTTTACTCGCTTGCTTCCCAGTCTATTTTTCTACTACATAGGCTTGTTATCTCTACAGATTTACACAATAAAATGAGTTGTAATTTTATTTATTGTTTATTCATAACACCTGAATAAATATGTAGGTTCTTTTTGAATGAAAATCAATTTTTCATCGAAACCTCGCCAAAAGAGTATCCGGCCAGGGTTTCGGTCCCGACTAAGCCGGTTAAAAGGGGTTCAACTATATTTTGAAATTAACTACTGATTTATATTTCAAAAATCTAGTAATCTACGAAAAAGAAATACGTCCACCTCAAAATGAGGCCATGGGGACAAACAAAATGTTGAGGTTTTTGCTATTTGATTCTTGTTTGAATTTTTTGTAGGAAATTTCACGTTTAGTCTCTTTATTTTAATCTTTAATTCAGGGCGATCGATATCTACTAATTGAAAACATAATGAATTAATCAATTTTGGGGTGAGAATTATTTATCATAGTAGAGCACCAGGGCAACAATTCATCTTAATCATCTTCCTGGTTCCATCACTGTAGTAGAGTATCAGGGATGGTCCTTTCTGAAAGATGAGTTCTTATTTCTTAGTCTATAACTCGTTTAACAGTCGGCCCATTATAGAAACGTGTAAATTATTTTGCTAAATTTTAATAATATGCTTGGTGAGGATAGGAAAGGCGTCTCTAAATACTCTGCAGAATATTTAAGAAATTTAACAATATATTTATTTCCACAAAAAATGGAATATTATTTATTGATTTGTAGAGTATATAATAAATGTAAGATATACACTTTTATTTTACACAGTCCCATCTTTTTGAAAATATTTAGTTTGAATGCAAAAAAAAAATATTGTAAAGGGTAAAAATTAATTAAAAAAAAAAAAAATTAGAAATGAAAAATGTTAAGAGTAGCGTAGCTAAGAGAGGAAGATTGAGGGACTACTTAAGAAAAATATTATTATAAAAACACATTTAGAAATTAAATAAAGTGTACTTCAAAACACTTTACGGCAAAATGATCATCTAAAAAAATGATTGATTTTTGAATTTTAAACAATTTTGGTGAAGCGAATTTTGAGAAAATAGAAAAAAAAAACTGAAAAAGTACATCAGTAAAGTACTAGTACTTTTTGGCCGATTTTATTCAAAAGCTTATTTTGAGTGTCCGGGAGGGTACCTAACTTAAATATAAAATTTCAATCCAGTAGCTCAATTCCTTCATGCTAAAAATCGTTGCACACAGACCAATTTGCGGGACCCACTTTTTTGGACTCAGGGGACCTCAAAACGTGTATATCCATCAAAATCTCGATATCGAATTTTTAAAATGATCACAATACTTTCTCTGTATATATATTTTATATTTCATATATAGAGCCTTAGAGAATTCTATCTAAATAAATTCTAAATATATAGGGTAAGAGAAAGTAAAAATTATTATCAAGTTTTTTTTTTGTAGATTTCGTCAATTTGATCGCTAAAAAATCTATGTTTGTAAAATATGAGTATTTATATAATTGAGAATAAATGTTTTAATCAAAAAATACAATTAAAAGAAAAAATCAGGTCAGTAAAAATGGCAGGGAGCATTTATGGTATTAATTATTTAAACATTTTTAAAAAATGTCCTATAGAGAAAAAGATGTGTTAAAAATGAAGAGGAGTCGAGGATAAATGAGTAAACCCGTTAAATCAGCGACGGCGCTACAGGGGGGCTAGGGGGTAAGATATATATCAATAAACAATATTGTTATTTAAACAATAAAAGATTTAAAAATAAACATATTAAGTTTTGAATATAACATTTTTGAATGTATTTTTTATAAATATAATTATTAATATATAGTTAATATTATTAATAATTTCTTCATAAGTTTTAATTTTCATTAAAAAAATTGTATTGAAAAATATCTATGTAACAGGAGAATAGAATAGTCGAGGAGTGTGTTGGCGCCAAAAGTGACGTCACAAGAAGAAGTAATACTCCTTTCGCTTTTTAATCTCCTGATACTTTTCAAGACTTATTATCAATGGAATTGTGTATTTATAATATAAATTATATTTTGTATAGAAAAATAAAATAGCTGATTTGTGCTGCACTCTTGTGGAAACTTTGAAAATTACACTTATAATTCTAAACATCACCACGAGGTTGCAGCACAAATCAGCATGAGCTCTCCTCTTGTATCTGTGCATTAGTGCATCAGACTTTTTTTTGTCATGCTGGTTTGTGCTGCAACCTCGTGGAGATGTTTAGAATTATAAGTATAATTTTTAAAGTCTCCACAAGAGTGCAGCACAAATCAGTAATTCTATTATAAAGATTTTCTATACAAAATATACATGCAATTCCAATGATAATAATTCTTGAAAAGTATCAGGAGATTAAAAAGCGAAAGGAGTGTTCTTTTTCTTGTGACGTCACTTTTGGCGCCAATACACTCCTTTGCTATTCTATTCTCCTGTTACAAAGAGTTTTTTTTAATACAAATTTTTTAAATGAAAATTAAAACGAATGAAGAAATAAATAATTAATTGAAACAAAAGTCATTGGATGATAAAGCCTATATATTATATATTTGTTATTTTTAAACAATATTGTTATTTAAACAATAAATGATTTTAAAATACAAATATTATTTAATAAAATAAACATAAACATATAAAGTTTTGAATTCATTTTTTTTTTTTTTTGAGGTCTTGGGGCCTGGCAACGGAGAAGTATAAGAGCACCGGAATGGTTTCAGTTAAGCAATGCCAAGCGCAGCGGAAACCTCGGGATTGGTGACCCCGAACAATCAGCGTGTTGAACGTCTCCAGGTAGTGATCGGTATAATGTATTGTATTCTATAATAAAGTCACACCCCTAAATGACCTTAGTAGCCGAAAAAGGTTTAAAAAAAAATTTAATTTTTTTGTTTCTCTGTTGATATCTTATCTTATTCTATTTTACTTATCTAAATCTTTTATTTGTTTGTTTGTAAGCACATATAGTTCTCGAAAACGACTGTAACGATTTTTTTCTAATTTAAAATATATACTATTTCCGGTACCAATATTAAATTGTGCTAGGTCACATCCTTGAGAAAATTCGGGTATTAGTACTTTACTGATGTACTTTTTTAGTTTCTTCCATTTTTCTCGAAATTGGCTTCAACGATTTCTTTCAAATTGTAAATATTTAGTATTTCCGGGCAAATTTAGTTTGATCTCGTCTTTGGGAAACCTCGAGTACTAGTACTTTACTGATGTACTTTTTTTCACTTTTCTCAATAGTTCCTTTGACGATTTCTTTCAAATTTTTAATATATACTACTTCTCATAAACAAAACAAATTACACCAAGTCTTGTCTTTGGGAAACCCTTTGAATACTAGTACTGTACTTTTTTTGTTTTTACCACTTTTCTAGAAATTTTCTTTACAGATTTCTTTTAAATTTTAAATATTTACCATTTGCGGTATAAAAAACAAACTATGATTGATTTCGTCTTTGGTAAGCAACGCGTACTATTACTTTACTAATGTACTTTTTTAGTTTTTCCAATTTTTTCAAAAATTCGCTCTGATTTATTTGAAATTTTAAGTAAAATTACGCCAGGTTTCGTCTTTTGGATACGTTCGAGTACTCAGTACTTTACTGAGGTATAATACATTTTTAGTTTTTTCCAATTTTATCAAAAGAAATAACCACCGAGCTCTAGCTCGGTCATTCCGGAATAGCCTAAGTATGTATATTCCCCCCCCCCCCCCTAGTTTGTCTCACTTCTGCCTCTTTTCGGGAAAAAGCTGGCGCCATCACTGAGTTAATTATTTAACCACAGGTGAAATGAAATGAAAAATGACAAATTTTGGCTATTAACAATAATTGGTTATAAATTTATATTATTTTTTCACTCAAAACGTGGGACGACTCAAGTACAATCAGCTCCTTGCTACTCTACTTATTTTTAATTTTTAGAAAATTAAATAATAAAAAAGATATGAACTTAAAAATAAATAAATAAATAAAATAATATTAAATAAATAAATTTTTTAATCTAAGTACACAAGTAACATTTAAATAAGGATGTGGCACATAAGCGTATTTTAAAAATTAATGATATGTAAATGATGAAAGAATAATGGGAAAATTTATTCTTATTTATATGCTGTAAAAAATAAATTTTAGAAAAAAATTATTATTAAATTATTATACAGCTAACTGGTGATTATTTTACTGTATTTTTTTTATAAATCATGTTAAGAAAATAATTATTATATATTTTAAATTACAATTAAAATTGTTTGATGATTACAACAAGTTAACATATTTTGAATAAATAATATATTATTTATATATAAAATATTATATTATGATTTCTTTAATAAACAATCTCTTCTACTTTAAGCAGATTTGGCCATATAAAAAAAAAATTTAATAAATAGTAAAAAAATTAATAAGATTGTAATTTACCTTAATTTTTAATTTTTTTATTAAGGATTTTTTTTCTGCTAAGAGACTTGGGTACCATTATTATATACACTTCGAAGAGTCTCACAAAGTACTAACAGACATATTATATACACAATTGAAATAAAAAAAAAAAACTTTTGATCCTCTTAAACAAAAGAATTAAAAATTAAGGTAGGTTTTGTTTTATAAATATATAATGAGATCATCATTTCACTGGCCAGAGAATCTTCTCAGTTTGGTATTGAGAATTATATTTATAATTAAAATAAATAAATAAATAAATAATTGCGCTCATTATTTGTATAACTGGTCTCCCAAGCCTAATTTTTTATTATGCCTTTGAGTGAAACAAAAAAATTAGAATTGTTGAAAAATAATTAGTCTGAGACTTGGAGAGACCTTTCTCTATTTTTACGATCTGAATAATATCGAAATTCTCCTTTACAAAGGCTATTATTTTATTATTTATTAATTGACTTATTGCTAGAATGTTACTAATGAAATAGAAAATTTTTCTAAAATATATTTGTAATATATCAATCAAAGAGAATTTTAATATTTTGGTCTTAAAAAGACTAGAAGAAAATAAGCAATATATATTTTTTTTCTATTTAAATTAATTATCATTATATAATTAATTTATTTTTATTGTTCAATGAAATTTAAACTGTCTTTTTGTATTAATCCTGTTTATTCCTATTTTAATGTACAGTCTGGTACAATATTAAGTCCCACCCATGCGTTTGATTATTTCATTGTTTTTAAAAAAATATTATATATTTTTTAATGGAAACTTTCATGGTTCAAACCTAGAAAATTTCTAATAAAGATTTTCATTTTCTTTTATAAAAAAAATGAAATATTCACAAATAGAAAATGCATGGATGGGACTTAATATTGTCCGTCACTGTACAGTCAGGCGCTAATATTTATCCCAGGGGGAAGACATGAGTCTTATGCCTAAAGAACCAAAAATACATAAAATAAATAGTTATTTTGAGACAATCATCTGCTATGTTGTCTAAGAAGAATGTTCAATTCTCCCCTGGTGATTAATAGAGTCGCACATTGTACATAAAATAAAATAATTTTTAAAAAATATTGATTTTTAAGGCATTTTTATTTTATTCCCATACTCTCAGTTATTAATTTTAAGTAGAAACAAATATAATATAAACTCTAATGTATTATTAAATGGCAATTAAAGAAAGTTACGTTGTGTATATATAAAAATATATATATACATAAAGTTGATAAAATTTAACCCAAGCTTGATATTTTTAACTAGGGTAGAGGTTTGCTTGAAAAAAGATGGAATTTTTCTTTCAATCAACGCTCAAATAGACTGTAAATAAGTCAGTAAAATATCGTTTAAGATAATAAATTTGTGAGATGAGTTTGTGTTGATTAGGCAAAAATTGCGCCCTCTGGTTCGAGTCCAGGGGGCGCAATTTTTGCCCAATCAAACACAAACTCATCAATACATATTTTTATTTAATTTACACGAAATATTTCTCATTTTTATTTAAACATAATTCTTTTTTTTTCATGTTGTAGAATGGAGGACGTGATTCTCAATAACTGATTAGATATTGTTCTTCGTCATCAAATATTTTCAACAATGCGTCTAGTTTACGTCAAAGAGGAACAAATTTATTGACAAATTTACAGAAGATTCGTTTATCATTCTACAACATCGAAAAATTCCTAAAAGCTTGGAAAAATAAGAAATTTTTTTAAGAAAAAAAATATATATAGTTCAGGTTAAATTTGATTTTTAGTATTAACGAGTTAATTGAATAATTTTAAAAAATTTGAAAGCTTAAAAAAATTAAACAGACTGAAAATAGAAATTAGACAAATAATTGCAAAGTAAAGACAGAAAACTGTGTGATCCATTTTATATCCTTAGCATACAAGGGATTAATCAAGTTCTTGGATTTTTCTCCATACTTTAAAAAAAAAAGTTAATTTTTTTTAATCAATCAAATAACCCGTTAATTTATTTTCATTTAATCGTTCAAGAAATTTTCAGAAATTAATAAATAATTTTTAAAGAATTAATAATAATCAAATGATTCAAATTTTAAATATTTTAAGCAAATCTTTTCATTATTAATCTGCATTTGGGATAATCGCCCAATTTTAGAAAATTCTAATTAAAATATTGACTTTTTATTTTATTTTTCTTTACAGTTCATCGTTTTTCACATTTTATAGAGCTTTCAGTGTTTGAAATTAATTATTTAAAAAAAAAATTAATGGGTTGAGTAGTCCATGAGCATTTTTTTTTTAATGTAAAAATAAAGGAATTTTTGCTCAGGTATTATCAATTTTTAATATTATTAATATTTTGTGTATTTTCAGATCATCAAAATGGAACGTCAAGTGGACAATATGGATCATTTTCGACAAATGATCGTGATGCGTTTATTTGTTGTTGTGTTCTCTCAAAGTTTTCGAATTATTCCAATTGAGGTGGTTCACCATTTTATAAAAATATAAATACTTTACAACGTTTTGACTGCTTATTCTGCAGTCATTATCAAGTACTGTGCAGGTTATCCGACTGGAGTGAACTAACCTCTGAGGGGCCGTGCGTTTTATACACAATACATGTCCCTTAGGGGTTAGTTCGCTCGAGTCGAAGCATGTGCTCAGTACTGTACTGCAGAATAAGCAGTCGAAACTTCACAATCTATCTGCTCTGATCATTTAACGTGTTTTTTCGTCAAGGAGATGATTCAAAAGAATAATCAAACTCAATTTGTGAACCGTCCATCTTCATTTTTTAAAATTATTGCTCCTTTTTTTATTCACAGCACAAATTTCAGTGGCTTTAACATCTCGAATAAATGCAAAAAGCAAAGGTGTCGAAAATGCTCCGTTTTGTCCACTTGACATTGCAATAGAATTGGATGACCTGAAAATACCCAAAAATAAATATTAAAAAAATTCATTTGTAGAGCAAAAAATTATCAAAAAACAAAATATTTTTGCCAATGCGTTTTATTGCTCTATGCATATTTAGATTTGAAATCAACGAATTATTTGACAATCCAATAAATGAAGAATTCGATAATTTGTAGAAATTAAAAATGTAGTTTAAAGATTTCTCCAATGAACAAGCAGCTAGTAATTTTTCAATTTAAATTTATTAATTAATGTCCCAGGGCCGACTTTTCGGTCGCATATAGGGCCTTCCTGAGGGCCAAGCTATTGTCAATATATTGATCCTCCAATATGAACATTGGAGGATCAATATATTGATAATAGCTTTGTCCTATAAGCGACCAAAACGTCGGGCATGGTACATTAATTAATAAATATCAAACTACTAGCTGCTAGATCAATGAAGAAATCCAGAAACCTTTAAACTACATATACATGAAATTAAAATGGAAATTTTGAATATAAAGTGTTAAAAAATTTTTGTTTTTGAATAATAAACAAAAAAAAAAAATGTTAATTATCCAAAATATAATAATTTCTTAAATCTTTTCATATAATCTATGTAAAAATTTAAAAAAGTTAAGACTTACAAAATAAACAAGAAAAAAAAGCGAAATTCCTATAGAGTATTAAAAAGATTTTTATTTTAGAAAGGAAAAAATGCAAGATGATAAATCTCACAAAAGAATTAGCTGTTTCCCAGTAGTATAGCGATTTGACATTATCAAAGACTCTAAAGGCCGTTTTCGTAATCAAATTTACACTTAAAGGACCTGAGTATGCTAGGAAATTCAAGAAAAAACAAAATAACAGGCTAAAATACAAAAAAAATTTATTAAAAAAAAAAAAAGCTTCGACTGTTTTCATGTCAGAGTTGTTTTTTGGCCGGAGTAGAATAAAAAAAATAATTCCAACAATGTCAAAAAAAAAAAAAGGAAAATTTGAGAGTTTGTATAAATAAAATAATGACTGGTTAAAAAATTGTGAAATAATTTTAGAAATTTCTTTCATTCTAAGGCCCTTGCTTTGAGGTTTTAATTTTTATCAAAGATAACTATTTCAGAGATCAATATTGTTTAGTAAATAAAGTCTAAGAATACAAATATATGAAACTATTTTTATTTTTTTTCAATAATTAGAGTCTTTGGAGACAAACGGTTTGATCTCTAAACGCTAAAGACCTACTTTTTCTTGTTACCACAAACTCTATGGTCCCAAGATCCCAAAGCTAAGTTGTTATTTTAACAAAAGCGCAAAGCTATAAGATCTATACTACCATCGTATAGTTTTGTTAAGGTCGATTTTTATCGACCAACCAATTTAAACTAAACCATCCAATCGTCCATTTTTATTTTATCTAACTTATCCTATTTCAATCCTAAAAAATAGTATTAAAAATCAAATTCATTTATTTATGTTCCCTTTAAGTTCTTTTTTCAAAATTGTAAATTATATTAATAACTTTGGTCACACTCTTCAATTCAATATTTTTTTTTTTTTTTATATTTCACTTCAAATAATTTTTTTTTTTTTATTTAAATACAGGTACTTAGAGGAAAGAGGAGTTTTCAAATTTATACCTAGTTTTAGTATTCGGTTTCAAACCATTACGCATTTGCATTCTCAAAATAAAGGGCATAATGCGCAAAATGGATTGACACCAAATGCAAAAATACCTATTAACTTGACTCTCAATTTACATCAATTAAGGGGCTTCAGGAGGGCACAATGAATCTTAAGTCTGAAACTAGTGAGGCATTTAAAGTATTTTTTATGCGGTATTTTTTTTTAATGATTTAAATTCGTGAGCATTTTAAATCTAAAAATGTAAAAATCATTAATATCCAACCTAGAATAATTAAATGATGATGGTGACAAAGTAAAAAATAAATTTCTTATTTATTTAAAAATTAACGGCCAAATAGTTCAGCACTCTTGCAAAAGATGGCAGGCTACTCTAACAGCCGGCATTATCAAATCACTTATAAGCCTTTATATATATTTTCATGTTGTTAAAAATGACATATATATAATAAGCTTATTAAAATATTCATTATTAAAAGATCAACGAAAATTAAACAAATACATAAGATTAAATATAGCACTACCATCCTGCCATCTGTTGGCAAATTTTTCTAATAGTTCGGCTATTTGGCTAAATTTTTAAGACCCCTAATTTCGGCAAAAATATGCGAATAGCTTGCCTCCTGATGAGCCTTAACTGCTAAACGATTCAAAAGTGAGTAAATTATTGTTGAAACAATCAATACTTGACCTCTCTGATAAAAATTTTTTAATGTTTAAATTCCAAATACAAGAGTTTAAATATTTAGTATAAAATATTATAGAAACTAAAGAATATTTGGAATTTCTCCAATCCTTAAATTTGAGAAAACTCTGTTAATTAAGAGTCGAGTTAATTTTCTTAATTTTTTTTTTTTTTTTTTTTTAATTTAACTAGTTTTTTCATAAAAATTTTTATTGGATTAATTTCAAAAATTTTGATTTTTTTTTTATTTAAATATTGATGAAACAATATTTTTTTCTGATTTTCTAGGCACCTATGATGTCTAATAAATATAAAAAAACTGGAATAAATCCAGAATATGGAAGCCATTTGTCAACAAAATTATACAATATTAATATTTTAAATAATGGTAAAAACTTTATCTTTCTTTTGTCTTGAAAATATAAGACCTAATTAATATGGTTTAGCGAGATCAAAGAGATTTAATTCCCAAATAAATTATTTGCAAGGGCATAAAGTTATTTATAATAGATGAACTATCATTAAATTCTAACAATATTAAGATATAAAAATTTCTACAAGAAAAATATTTATACGGTCAAAGAAAATAGTCGTTTTTTTTAAATATTTTTAAACTGGATTTAGAAAAAACGTTAATTGAGAAAGTAATTTTTTACAATTTACCTATTTTATACATGTATATATGTAGATTTTTTTTTGGAAATTTTTATTAGATAGTAAATATTATAAATTAAAATAGCAAGTTTTTAATTTTTTTTTATATTTGGTTTGGAATAATTAATTTGTGCAAAAAATGAGAAAGTGCATAAATGGCCGGATCAAGAATATTTTAAAGTCCTAACTCATGGCGAATATAAAATTAAATCTAAATGAAAACTTTAATATAGGGATGAGAAAAGAAAAAGTTCATAGGTTAAAGTAGGGCTCGGATTTTGCATATAATGCTTGTTTTTTTTTCTTAATCGCTATCCTTCAAATTTTTTTATCTCGCCGTTTTAGGGTATCAGGACCTACACAGAGCATATAAATGCATATTTTGGAGTTTATGTGCATATTTTGCATATTTAGCGATTTAAGCTAAAGTATGTGATTTTTATTCCTCGTTTGTTGACAAATCAGAAAAATTTAAGAGACAGAGAGGGTAGGCCAGAGGTTTCAATTTTAAATTTTAAACAACACATGAGTAGTAAATTTGAAAAAACTACATACTACATTGCACAACAGCCAGTTACCACTGAAAAAGTGATAAATTAACCATATTGAAATATAAATGATTTTTACTACAACAGTCCACTATCCAACTGTTTTGATAATTTAAAAAAATTCATAAAATCCTGTGATTTTTGTGAAATTTCAAAATTTCAAGTGTAATACGCTAGCTGGAGGTTAGGTATAACTTTTTTTCTTTGTTGAATTTTAATTACCAGGCAAGTTTTTTTCAGTATAGCGTGAAGAAAAAAAAGTTTTTTTTTAAGCCCCCCTAATATTCATATCAAAAAGATTTATTTATTTTAAGAAAATTAATTTCTCTGAAATATTCTTAATCCGACAATGTACACCTTGTATAAAATTTATTACAGGAAAAAAAAAGAATCAAAAGTCATTGTTTAAAAATCGAAAGAAAGAATATATTTAATAATTGTTGATATTTATAAAAAAAAAAAGATTTTGATAAAAAATTAAATTTTTATAAGTAAGCCAAATATTTAATTTATTTAGTAGTAAAAAAGCAGAGTTAAATTTAATTGTAAAATAATCATTTCCTAATATCCTACCAACAATATTTTTCAATTAGTTTTAAAATTACCATTTACTAATTTATCAAGTATTAATAATATTTAATTTATAATTTAATAATAATAGTATATAAATTCAGTAGGGAGTAAAACTTTTTTGTAAATCTAAAAAAAAATTTTTTTGTATACATATGTAAATTGTGAAAAATAATTAAATCTAATATCTAACAAATTTTTAAATTTTTTTGATTTTGTTTGCGCGACAAAAAAGGTTGGATGGAATGACACGCTTTTTGGCTCTTAATATTTTTTAAACAAGCCTTTTTTTTTATTTGTTTTTTTTTTTTAATTTTTTTTTTTGTTTAAAAAAATTTACTACTTCATGTTTATTTGTAAACATGTGTGTTAAATAGAAATATTAATATTAATACTTAATTTATTTTTTTTTTTAATTATGTGAAATAATTAGTAGGAATTATCCTTATATTTGCAAAATTGTACAGTTATCAACCAGGGAATTTTAACTCCCTTCAAATGATGTCAATTCACAGCCACCTTTTCTAATTTGAGCTCAGCAATTTAAACACTTTGCTCAACTGCGTGTCAATAAATGAATGAAGAAACGAAATTTATTTAAATGGTTAAGTGAGTAGTGGCGTGCGGTGATTTGCTACAAGGTGTGCGAGGGAATATAAAAATTTCAAGGTCAAATTTTATAAATATACAAAATTAACCTTTTATATATTTTATAAGTTTGACTAAGAGGCTAGAAACATCTAAAGGAATTTGGTTTTTATGTCTTGTACAAGGCGCAAAAGGTTGTTCTAGGCATAAATGTCAATCAGCGAGAGATTAGGGCTGTGCAAAATAATCGATTAATCGATTGTTTATCGATTATTTTCTTAAAAAATAAAAAAATATAATCGATTATTTCCCACAATCGATTATGAAAGACCCGATTATTTCCCTTTAAAAAGGCGAGGAAAATTTACTAAAAAAAGGTCGAATGAAATGGATTTAATCGATTTATTGCCATAATCGATTAATCGATTAATTGCCATAATCGATTAATCGAACACATCTAGTTATGATACGATTTGAAGCTAAACTAGAAATTAGATGATTGTTGAAAAGGAAACAGATAGCCAACTTTAAACTATTGTCTCTAGGGAAGAAACGATACGACTGAGATATCGATACCAACTCGATATCGATATCGAATAGATAAAAAAAAAAAAACAATTACGACTAAAAAAAAAATTCAGTTTTTGAGGTACTACCCAAAAATAATAATTTTGAACGATGTTTCACTGTTAAACGATTTTTTGATGCAGTAAAATACATTGGTACAAACCATTCCACTTATTTTTTATTGTAAATAAGTACAAATTTACAAAATAAAATGTAAAGGGTCTTCTGGCCAAACTAATCATCGCTTATGTGTACCGAGTATTTTTATCAGATACCTACTTGGTACTCGATTCCAAAGTATCGATTCGAAAAGTACTTGAATTCAAAAGAAAGGTATCGAGTAAGACTTGTATTTATTCGTATCGTTTCATTCCCAATTGTCTCAAACGATTTCATTTCTAAGGAAAGAAAATCTTTAATCACTTTGCTTATGCTACTGTTAATTTCCCTAAATTCAGCTCCACAGAAATGATGAGTTTTCAACCAAACATAGAATTTTTATAAGACTTTTATTGACTGAAGAAAAGTCGTTAAGTCGCAATTTTGTAAAGGTTTTAAAACAGCAACTTATTGAAATTTACTATTAAACATTGAAGAAGAAACCAGTTCAGTTATTGAAATTTATAAATTTCAGGGTTGGCATTTAGGATAGTCTTTGGATGTTAATTAAAATTCCAAATTTCTAAACATTTCGAATGAAATTT
The DNA here is from genome assembly GCA_023213315.1 of Euborellia annulipes. NCBI lineage: Eukaryota > Metazoa > Arthropoda > Insecta > Dermaptera > Anisolabididae > Euborellia > Euborellia annulipes. The sequence continues at coordinate 230,896 of JAKCPI010030907.1, forward strand.
ATTTACTCATCATCAGTCGAATTTAAGTTATATGAAGATCAAAGGTAATCTGATATTTGGATACATAATACGTTCGGAACGTCTCGAAATTCATTAACAATCAAAAGCTATTGCTGTCACCTCTAACCCTGGAATTTATTTCACATACAGCAATAATTCCTTCATTAATAGTAAAAAAATATAATGATTCTGACAAAAATAAAACAAAATTCAACCAAAGTAATCTGAAGAAATATTTCAAAATAACCATTATCATATAATTTAAAAAAAAAAGATTTTTTTATTTATTTAATAAGATAAAGTTAAAAAAGACACATTAAGCCTATGCAACGGAAAATTGAATTTATTTGTTATTTTACAAATAAACATTTTGAATGTCGAAGAAGAAAATGATTTATTATCTTCAAGGAAGGTAAAAAACTAAAGTGCCAGAAGAAATAAATATTTGTGGACGAATATTAGGTTTATTATTATGGGAGTTTTTAATTTATAGATCACATTTTGTAATAATTATTTATTAAAAGTATAAATACAGTACAGTTTCGACTGCTTATTCTGAAGTTGTTTTCAAGTACTGTACACTTGCTGCGACTCAAGTGAACTAACCTTTAAGGGGATCAGCGCCATCTACACTCATTTCCATTAAGTTAAATAACTTTATTGGAATGACTGTAGATGGCACTAACGTCGTTGAATATAAAATGCACGTAACGATCTCTTAAGATTAGTTCACTTGAGTCGAAGCAAGTGTACAGTAGTTGAAAATGACTGCAGAATAAGCAGTCAAATGTTGTACAGTATTTATATTTTTAATAAATAATTAATACAAAATGTGGTCTATAATTAAAAACTCACATAATAATAATACAAAGCATATTAGGTTGTTTTTTATTAAATTTTTTCAATATTATCCCTTCTTCCAATCAAACTTTATTTTAGATGAAATAGATGTGTTGGGTTATATATACTAATTTATTTTAAAAACCGTCAGATGTTTCTGTATGCACCCTATAAGAAAATAATAAGCCAACTTGTCCGAATGTGCTGTGCACCGCATGCCACTGTTAAAGTGAGGCAAGTGCAAGTTAAATCTGCCTACCATTCTTAACAACGAAAAAAATCACATAAATATATATGTATGTATATATATATCCTTTAAATTTATAAATATTTTTATATGTATATTATTTATATATAAAGTATTTACATTGAAAGAATCTTAGATTCGCACATGATACACCAATAAAACTACTCCCATTTATTTTTGTGACTTATAAAATCTCAACTTTTTTTTTTATATAAATCCCAATATCGTTGTAAAGTATCTTGAAAGCATAGAGAATATCCTAAATTTTTTTAAATTTTTTTAAATTTTTTTGTTTGAAATTAGCAATCAAAAGCCAGTTAGTACGAGATTTGTACAAAATGATTAACTTTTATTATATTATTTTCTATTTTCCTGCAGCCGTACTTGAGAAAATAGGACTACCAAATATATATATATACATTAATATTTTGAGAATAAATTTTATTTATCGAAATCATAAAAAAATAATAAATTTCAATATTTTACCAATATATTATTTCACTAAATATAGATATATAAATATAGATTAATGATAAATTTTTATATTTAATGTTAATTTGATTTTAATTTTTATAGTCTAAGTTCAAGAATAAAAAAAAGATAAAATTCTGAATTAAGTAAGAAGAGAAAAAAAAATTCAAAGTTCAAATGTTGTTAACTGTTCCACAAACAATACAAATAAGATAGTTTGTTAGCTATATATTCAAATCTAAATAGGAACTATAATAACCCAATTATGCAAAATAACATTAATATTAAATCATACCGAAACCTTCAGTGCCTTCACTTATTGCGAGAAGAAGAGCTTTCTCAAAATGCTCGTAGCTTGTATAATCAGGCAAGCAAAGTTGGTTGAAGCTAAAAGCAAAAAAATAATAAATATTAAAATATATATAAAATACAAGTCTTTAAGAAATAATCAATAATAAAAAGGATGATGATATGGATACATCTTTTAAGGCGCTTTAGGAGGCAAGCTGTTCACATGTTTTTGCCAATAAGATGGCGTTAGGGGTTTTAAAAATTTAGCCAAAAAGCCCATCTATTTCGAAAATTTGCCAATAGATGGCAAGGCTATATTTAATCACATGTATTTGTTTGATTTTAGTTCTTTTAATAATGAATAAATATTATTATATATTATATATCATTTATAACAGAATAAAAATATATAAATTTAGGCCTATATGTGATCTGATAATCCCGGCTGTTAGAATAGCGTACCATCTTTTGAAAGAGTGCTGAACTATTTGGCCATTAATTTTGTAAATAAATACGAAATCTATTTTTGACTTAATCACCACTTTATTTAATTATTATAGGTTGGATATTAATAATTTTTTTTGCATTTTCTATAAAAAAAATATTTTTTTAATTAATCGTATTCTATTTTATAAAATGCTCACAAATTTAAATCATTAAAAAAAAAACCGCATAAAAAATACTTTAAAATGCCTCAGTAGTATCGGACTAAAGATTCAATGCGCCCTCCTTCACTGCTACTACTAAATATTGATACATTGCCCTCCTGAAGTACCTTAAAATTAAAAGAGATTCAAAATAAGTGATCGTTATTTCTTGAACAACTGTCCATTATGTCTAAGAGCTGATTTTGAAAAATCGTAAATACCCTTCGTTTACAAAAAATAGAAGGCCTCACACATCGTGGGGAATAATTAGTATAATTAAGATCTATTTGAGAGATTTATGGAAAAATGGAGATATTTTAAGTAAATCTCCAAAAAGCTAATTTTTTTTTACATTAAAGCGATTTTATCCAAAATAATATACAGGTGCAGCCAAAAAAATAAGAGCCTCTGGGTGCTCACAGAATACCGAGACGTTTCGGGTTTAATTTATTGTCCCATCATCAGTCGTTGATTCTTAATTAGCCAAGAGTTATGAATACACATCGGCTTTACCAAAACTTTATTGTTTCAAATGGGTTAGATTTGAGAATTTAGCTTACATGCAGACAATTTTTCTTTTTTAGACATGAGGGTCCAAAAAGAGCTTTTTTTTGTTTAAATTTCGACATCGAATATATGTTACATATACCTAACTAAATTAAAAGAAATTACCATGTATGTGCAGTTGGTAGATTTCCAAAAGTAGGTGCAGCTGTAATTTGAAAACGAGGGCTCAATTCCACAAAACCACCAGGTGGTAATTGAGAGCAGCCAGTTGTAAATTGTAATAAACGAGCCATTTCTTCCTGGGTGAAATTTGTTACAGCCGTCCAAAACCAATCTAATATGCGTCGAAATTCGGGTGAACCTCCATTGACAACATGATGAGCTCGGAAATCAGCGATACTATATTCGCCTGTCCCGCACAATAAAAGCTGCAAACATTAATATAAAATATCATATATAAGTAATTCTGATTAAAAATTCTATTTTATAAATATGTGTTTATCAATTTTCACAAATTATTTATCTTTTTTTTTAATATTTTATATTTATGAAAATAATACAATTCTAAAAAAAAAAGTCAAAAGTTGTTCTTCATTTTGATTAATATAATTATAAATTTTATTATTATATTTACAAGGGACATCCCAAAGTCATTGCAACTATTTTTTTTATTTTTCGAATAACCTCATTTGAAAATTAGGTTTTTTTTTCGGTACCGAATGGCGTCTGAGTGCATTAGTTTTTAGTAAACAACACATGCAAAAGTCAGTCTCCTAAAAATTGTGTTCCGAGATGAATGTCATTTCATTGAACAGTGAGCATATATAAAAATCTCTCTCCTAATCTCAGTCCGTGTGTCTTTGATTTCATTCCAAAAATGAAGACGCCGCTGAGTGGGAAGCGGTTTGCAAACAGGGAGGACATTCTAACAGCGCATCGACGAGAGGTGGAGCGCATAGACAGCTCATACATAGCTGATGGTATTCCTCATCGTTGGCAAAGATGTGTAGACGCCTCGGGGGATTATTTTGAAGGCAGACAAATTATATTAGTAAGAGCAATATGTATTTAATACGAATAAAACACTGTTTTTTAATTAAGCATTTTTCAATGTCCTTTTCCCATATGCCCTTTAGCCGGATCCCAATTTAGTACCACCACTGTAAAGAACATTTTAACCACTTTCTATCATATATCCTGAATTTTGCTTAATTGGCTGATAAAAAATAGGATGGCATGACTTTTGGGATGACCCTCGTATAATACCGTATAATTTAGAAAGTAAAAAGAATAAATAAATTTATTAACGACCTGCTTATAGATACAAGTTCTTGAACGGGTTCAAACAAAGAAAAATTCCTAATTTAAATAATAAACAGACTAGATAGGACTTTGTTTGAAATAGTTTATAGTTTTTAAATAACGTCCTATACAATAAAGCAGCAGTCAATAGATTGTTTAAGAAATTTTGCGAGATGACCCCCCTGGACTCGAATCAATAAGACAAGGATAAAACCTGAAAATTCTTGTTAGAATCCATAGGACGTAAATAAAACAAACTCAAAATAAATTAATTGAATAATGTTATTTTATTTTTTAAATATTATATACGTACTTCTAATTCATTTTCATCAAATATTGAAAGAAGATTATCTGGAATAAGTTCATTAAGACCCTTTAAAAAATGTTCAATTTCATCTTTGATGCTTGTTGCAAGTCTATATTGAGCAAGGGCGTCTAGGTATTGTAGTTTTGTAGCATTACGAACCCGAAGCTTTGCCCCTCCTTGAACTAGTTCAACTACCTATAAAAAAAAAGCAATCCACAAAATAATGATTACATGTATACTAGTATTCACAGAGAGCATTAAAATGAAATATATTTAATACTTAAAAATATGCAAGAATAAAAAAAAAAATGTATAAATTGAATACAAAAGAGAGGTTGAATATTTTTTTATATTATTTGAGTCTTCCTTTTCAAAGGAAGTATTTTTTTTTTAATAAATATTAATTATATCTTTTTATAATAATAAATATTTTACCATTATTAAATTAAATATGCAATATTTTTTTGAATAATCTTGAATTTTTCTTCTTACTCCAAAACATTTTTCATTAACACTGTTTTTTATTTTAAAAAATGATATTGTCCAACTCAGTGATGTTAATTCAACTTCTTAAAGCGATCTTTATTATTTAGAAAATTTTCTTGGAAGATTTTGATAGTAAAAGTTTTGAAGAAAGGGTTTTAATTTTAAGATTTGGGTCGTTATTCAACAAAATAGTTAATACTGTATTTAATTTACCGTATTTGCTATTCTTATCTCTAAAAAATCACAGAGGGAAATTTTTTTTGTCAAGGCTCTTCAGGAGGCAAGCTGTTAATTAATTTTTGTATACAGAAAAGCAAATTCATACTGTATAATACTGAAAAAATTAGTGCGTTAGATATTGTTAAGCAAAAAATAAAATTTATAATCATTCTTTATAAATAAGAGTGCTCAAAATACTCGAAGACGCAAATTACGCGAGCAAATACGGTATTAAATGCAAAGCTTGAATAATATATTGTATTTTGAACTGAAATATATGATAAGAAATAAATTTTTTTTTAATAATAATATATTAAATAACTTTATATTAATATATACAAAATACACAAACAAAACCAGCTGTATCTTTAGGACCAGCTTTAATTTGAAAATAATTTGACTAATGTGAACAAAAATATTTTCAAATAAAATGATGTGAAAATAATTTTCTTCTCTTTGTCATTCGTCCCTTGGTGGGAGGTCGGCATAAAAAGGGAATATAATATAAATAATAAATACAGTTGGTTTTTTTTTTGCTCCTAATAATAATGGCATTCTATTAAATCATAGTGTAATATTATCTATGAGTTGCCCAAGTGATGGGGTAAGAACAGCTGGCAGAATAGTGAAAAGGGTATACAAAAGTATGAAGTGACTTGATAACGTGAGTTCTAAAACGAAATTAAAATTCTGAAGACATAGAAATTGGCTAATTTTCACAATAAATCATTTTTTTTATGTACCAGCAAATGAAAATCGGACTCTCTTCCTTATAGTTTAAGAAATGCCATCAATATTTTTGACGTATAGGATTGAGAGATGAATATTGAGTTTCTTTCTTTAAGATCATTAAGTAAATGACAAATAATGAATGCAGTTATTTAAAGCGGAATTTACATAAAATATTGCTACAATACAAGGAAGCAGACTAAGCCTTAGGACAAAAGATGATGGCAGAGTTTTTAATAAAATAGCATAAAAATTAGTCAGCAAAAAAATATCTAAATTAAAAAAAAAAATAAAAGAGAGCTGTCAACATACTTTGAATCCTTTTGAGTTTGTTTGCTTCCTTGAAAATGGTTTGTGCTATAATAAAGGGTTCCGATATTATGAATAAAAACATTTAAGGGGCAAATAAATTAACAAAAATGATGATTACTTACTTTTAGTAATTGACCATAACTATCATATTCCTCTTCGACAAAAAATAAATCCATCTCTTCAACATCGTGATCTAGAATGTATTTAATTTTACTTAAATATAAATCGGGGTCATCTTGTTCAAAATACTAAAATATAAAATAAATTATGATTATTTTGAATACAATTAAAATATAATATGATAGATAGAAAAAAGCAGGTTTATAAATTTATAAGAATTGAGAGATATGAGTTTATTTACACGAAATTGGAAAAATATTTCAATTAAGGAATGGCGATGAATAAACAATATAAATAATAAAAAAATTATAAGATAAAAATGATTTTATTTACGACTCACAAACAACAATTAACTAGGGACTGCCTTATCAACGGATAGCTAGGTAGTTAGCTATTATTAGTTGAATATGAAACAAAAAATCCAATTTAAAAAAAATATCAACTTAAGGTAAATTAAAAAATATCCTGCTATTTTCTTAGATTGCATTTATGAATTAAATTTATTCTAATTTTTTTACCTTATAATGAACTCTAAGTCCTATGATTTGAGCTAAAAATGATCTCGTAAAACGGGCTCTGACCAATTGCCTGAAAAAATGAAAAAAAAAAAATTATATATATATATAAAATATTCAGAACCTTATTTCTTTGAACCCCCAATTAACTCCCTGGCTACGGGCCTGTTAATAATTATCTTGTAATAATTTTTTAATCAATTTTTTTGATATTTTACATATATTATTATATAATATAGGATGGTCCTTATTTTTTTAACTTTAATTTTTCCATATATTGTCCGTTATCCGTGGCTCAGAGAGGAAACATTAGCTTCTCCTGCCTGTTTGAAAAAGCATTTTGTATTGATAAAGAAAGAGAATTCTTCAAAACGTCCGAAATTAGACAGGTTACATCCAGAGAGAATCAATTAAATAAAATTACGAAATTATTAAATTAGAGATTTTATATTAAAATACTTGTAAATGTCTATGACTTAATTAACAAGAATGTAAAATGGGTAAATAAAACAAAACATGCAATGTAATAGAAGTATTATGAGAGGAAAATAAACACTTAAAATTAATTGAAATTAAGAAAGATAATTAACTATAATATCTTAAAATATTAAAAAATACTCTACCTATTAATATATTATCCAACTGGTTGAAGGATGGGAAAATAATAAATATAAAGCATTGTTGAGAATATATTAATAATTGGTTAAAAAGGCGGTTCAACTGGCGGGATGGCCAATAAAAGTCAAAAAAAAAATGGCTGCTCAACCCTGATAGTTACTTGATTCGTCAAAAGATGGCTCCGTCATTATTAATCAATTTTTTTTTTAAATTAATGTTTTTTATACAGTAATTTTACTTTCTCTTACTTATAAATGTTAATATATAGAGAGAGAAAGTATTGGATTCATGTCAAAAATTCAATGTCGAGATTTTGATGGATATACACGTTTTGAGGTCCCCTGAATCCAAAAAAGTCGTTTTCGCTACATGGTCTGTCTGTGAACAAAATTTTTCAAGAACGAAAAGAGATAGAGGTTGAAATTTTATATTTAAGTAAGGCCCCTGGGAAGTGACACGAAGCTTTTGAACAAAATCGGCCAAAGAGTACTAGTACTTTACTGATGCACTTTTTAAGTTTTTTTCAATTTTCTCAAAATTCGCTACAACGATTTTTATTAAAATTGAAAAATTAATTATTTTTTAGATGCTCTTTAAAATGTATATTCTCATTTTGTCGTTGAAATCTTCTGAAGACCATTTTACTCTTGTAGTCCATAGGAAAGATAGGAGAAATGGTTGCCATGGTAACCGAATTTAATTAAATCTTTTTCTATACTTATAAATTTTACATCTCTCGAATAATGTACTGTTGGAAACTAAATATATGTCTACACAACAAATCTGGTGTGAGAAGCACAGGACACAACTTTCGATTTCTAAAGGTAAGAGAAAGTTGTGTGCTGTGCGACCAGTCACACCAGATTTTTTATATATTTTTTTTTTAAGAATTTATCAATTTAAAAAAACTTAACTAGATGGAGTAGTTTATAATATTGCAATAATTTATTTACGTTTGTAAGGGTTTAAATAACTTAGTATATTTAGCTCAGTATATTAAAGTGTAAAAAATTTGATTTCCAAAATATTTTTCTATAAGGACCACCCTAATAAGTGTATATGTAAAGAAAATAATTTGACCTGTAAGTTCCTCCAAGAGCTGATTCATATAAACATTTGCCGACTACTCGGCCTGCGAATTCATAATGTTTCAATTTTAAATGACTTGGTCTTCGTGGATTCGGATGAACTAAGGCTTGTTGGTTGTCCGAGAAACTAGTAAAGAGTCCATTTCGACCATCAAAAAGAGCTCCACAAGTCAATTCGAACCATTCACGGCGGACACCTCCCCAATCCAAGCCTAAAAATTAAATTTCATATTAAACATTTTATTAATTATTTTATAAATCTTCTATTTTAAATACCTTGTTCTCCTTGAAATATTATTTCGAAATTTCTACACCAGTCGCTTACTGAAAATCCTTTTGTAGCTTTAAGCGACTAAAAAATGAAAGAAATTTTAGTTTATAAGAGATTACAGCCTAGGGAAGAGAGTTAGGAGAAACAAAAAATAATTAATAAACACGGGGGTAAAAGTGTCTGTGATTGACGATGCGAACAATGACAGGAGATGGCAGCCAGGAAGAGGTGTCTCTACATCAAACTCCAAACTTTACAACGTTGAATACATTTGGACCGAAACGTCGTAAAGTTGGGAGGAAGATGTGTCTTTAACATCAATGAAACTCCCAACTTACGACGTTGAATAAATTTGGACCGAAACGTCGTAAAGTTGGGAGGAAGATGTGTCTTTAACATCAATGAAACTCCCAACTTTACAACGTTGAATACATTTGGACCGAAACGTCGTAAAGTTGGGAGGAAGATGTGTCTTTAACATCAATGAAACTCCCAACTTACAACGGTGAATACATTTGGATCGAAACGTGTAAAGTTGGGAGGAAGATGTGTCTTTAACATCAATGAAACTCCCAACTTTACAACGGTGAATAAATTCGAAACGTCGTAAAGATGGGTGTTTGATGTAGAGACACACTGGCTGCCACCTCCTCTCATTGTTCGCATAAATAATAAATTACATATATATATATATAAGCTCAAGAGAAGTTGCTGTTTATGTTATGGATTGGAAGAGAGCAAGTACGTGTGCAGCAAATAAAGAAAGCCTTTGGATGCCAAATGCCGAAAAGGAGACGTTTCGGACAAATATATATGAACAGTTTATTTTGAAAGTGGTGTAAGTCCATTTTCTATTGCTTCGAGAAAATGAAAGGTTAACATATTTGTTTATTAAAGAATATATTTACCGACCAATTTTCAAATGTACAAAACATTGGAATTTTTTAAGAAATTTACCACTAGCTAGTTATACATAGAAAATTTACATTAATTTAAACATAAATTATGTGATATCTCATTTTTTTTTTTTAAATGGACTTACACCACTTTCAAAATAAACGGTGCATATATAAAATATTCAATCTAAGCCAGAAAATAATTAATATTTATATTTATTAAATCAAATGACCGAAAAAAGCTCTGGTCTACTGGTAGGAAGGACATGCTGAGTTTATTTCGGGCTTCCGAGTTAATAAATATAAATATGAAATACAAAAAAAAAAATATTTATTTTAAATTTGATGAAGCTCAGGAACCTTCTTTACAATTTCCAATAGGATTCGGACCAGGAGGTTCAATTAAAAGTCAAAAAGTCTTTTAAAACAAAACTTTATTTGACCCCAGACAATGTTTCGTCCACTTGCGGTAGGACTTCTTCAGTGGTTGGCTAAAATATTAATACAAGATGTTATAGTAAGGGAGTAAGAGAAGAGGTCCTGCAGCAAGTGGACGAAACATTGTCTGGGGTCAAAATAAAGTTTTGTTTTAAAAAACTTTTTGACATTTAATTGAACCTCCTGGTCCGAATCCTATTAGAAAATATTTATTTTATTTAGTAAATAAAAAACTTACTGACTCCAGAAGTTTATCGCGATTAACTTTCATTTGGAGTTTTTCATGATAATGCTTTTGATGAAACTTTCTTACTTCGTGATAGAAAAAATCCTGTTTATCTTTAAATGTTTCGGAGCCACCTAAAAGAATCAATTTAGATTTTAAATAATTTAAAATATTGATAAAAAAAAAAAAAAATTACATTAATAATACAAACCTATATTTTTTAGAAGAAAATGTGTAAAGGTGGCTAAAATAACATTTCTGTCCTTGGCGATTAATTCAACTTTAGGCTGACAACCGTCATCAATATAAAATGTGGGTTGATTGTGCTGATTATTTAAATTGTTTTGAAATTGAAACTAAATTAAAAGAAGACAAAATTTTAATATTTTATAAAAATAAATATACAGAATAGGGTTAATAGCGAATTCCCTGATTAAATACTTATGCGGTGGATTATTAGAGGGGTGATCAATAAGTTCTACGAGTAGTTTTAAAAAAATTTAAACAAGTTATTAGACATTGTTCCTTTCAAAGTATTGCCCTTGAGAAGTTATACAAATTTTCGAAAGGAATTTTGTACCGGATTTAACCACGTTTGACCAGTGTCCTGGTCAAAATCTAAAAGTGTTTTTTTTAAACTCTGACAGGAAATAAAAAAATTTTTGCCCTCGCCAAGCAAAAACTTAAATGACGTCCCTGATTTCGTCAATTTAAGTAAAACCTCTACCCTACTCTTGCGTTTCGGAAATAGGTAAAAGTCTGCAAGGAGCAGCTCTATGATTAAGGTAAGATGGGCCATCTACCAGTCCCTGTACTCAGCAGACCTGGCTCTCCTGGCAAGGGCGGATCCAGAGGTGTTTCTCGGGGGGAGGGGGGGTAATCTGGTGTAACTGGTCGCACAGCATACATTTTTTTCTTAATTTCGATAATTTAAAGTCGCATTCTGTACTTGTTGGCCAGAATATAAATACAAATCAAATTTTTAAGTATTAATTTTTAAAATTTTACATTAAAAATAAATTTTTGTTTCGAAAAAAAGATATTTTTTTTCAAATCTCGGGGGGGGGGTAATTATCCCCTTTACCCCCCTTGTATCCGCCCTTGGCTCCTGGGGACCCTTCCTATTTCCGAAACTCAAGAGATCCTTGAAAAGGCAGGGATTTGATTTAACTGACGAAATTTAAAAAAAAATCCCCGGAGGAGTTCAACACAATTTCAGATGATGAGTTCTCACGGTTCCTCTAGCAGTGGGAACGACGGTCGAGTGATTGTATAACTTCCTAAGGGCAGTACTTTGAAAGGGACAATGTCCAAGTACTTGTAAATAAAAAAAAAAAAAAAACACTTATGGAAATTTTTTATTATTCATAGAATTCAGTTGCGGAACAACAAACTGTCCCCCCCCCCTCCTAAAAATGTTTCAGTGATATTTAATTTTCTTGAATTATGCTGGTAATTTTTTTCCATGCCAAACCGAAATAAATATAGTATTTAATATTCCAAAGTGGATATCACACAAGAATTTGTACTAATAGGAAAATACGGAAACAGATGATGATGAACCAGTATTAATTTTGAACACCATTCGAACATTAAATAAAATTTTAATAAAAAGAAAATGTTATTACCTTTGTTGATGGACACAAACGAAATGTGACAAGTCGTTTTGGAATAAATTTGAGCAAATATTCTTTAACAGTAAGTTGTTTAGGTGATACATAACAATAAACTCTTTTAGGTTTGGTTAATTTTTCTCCTTGAATGCTAACAAGACGAGCTTCATAGCAAATGTTGTGATTTTTTGATGCCACGTTTTTATTAACCAAAGCTGCATCGTTACCTATTAAATAAAAATATATCATTTTATTAAGTCATGTAATAATTTTAATCATAAAAAAGAAATGATCTAAAAAGGCAAAATATCAATTTAAAAAGGCTGAAATCGAGCTTAAAATTTTAGCCCATCTAGTGCTGGCAAGCAGGGACGGATTAATGCAATTTTGTCGGTGGGGGCGGTTGGTTGGAAGATTCAATTTACAAGAGGGCCTCTCTGAGGAATGAACATTTTTTAAATAAAAATATATAAATATAGGCTTAAGAAATGGGGGGGCCCCTTAAAGTGCTGAACTATTTGGCCGTTAATTTTTAAATAAATAAGGAATATATTTTTTACTTTATCACCGCTTTATTTAATTATTATACTGTAGGTTGAATATTAATGATTTTGACATTTTTAGATTTAAAAAAATTACAAATTTTATAAGTTTTTTTTTTTTTTTTTTGCATTTTTTATAAATATAAAAAAAAATATTTTTTAAATAATCGTAATTAAAAAAAAAAAACGTTCTATTATGTAAAATGTTCACGAATTTATTAAATCATTTTCAAAAAAACTCATAAAAAATCGCTAAGATTTTGGCAGTAAATAAAATTTACCGAAAATGATTTATATTTACTGCCAAAATCTTTACCTTTTCCTAAAAATATATATTTTTTTAAATTGTCTGCTATGCGGTTAATCACATAAGATTTTTATTTTAATTTTTTCTCAGGATGGGGGGGGGGGGAAGCGACGACCGTCCATGCTAGCAAGATAGCTTTAAATACTCTCATGAAACGAGTAAATGAAGAAATAGTTGACATGTCATAAACTTAAAATTTATTGCTAGATATGATTAAATGTTGATTTTATTCCGGAAAACTTTATATTAGATCATTTCAATTAATGAATGTTGGGTTCAACCTAATTATAGGGTTTGTAAATAACAGTATTTTTTTATATTCTATTTCATAAGAGAGATGGATGAAAGAACCATAGTGTCTTACAAATATTCGATTAAAAGATAAATAAAGAAGGAAAACAGACATGTGAAAAATAATTCACAAAATAGAATCAAGCTTTAAATTCATGAGTAGAGACCGGACAAAAAAAAAAAAAAATGGAAAAAAAAGTGTTTAAAAAAAAAAAAAAATTTAAAAAAAAGTGTTTTAAAAAAACAAAAAAGGAAAAAAAAAGATTTAATAAATTTTTTTTTCTCATACCGATGGGTATATTTATTTTTAAAAAAAATTTATTTCCTCCCCCCCCCGCGAAAATTTTTTTTTTTTGGAAAAAAATTTTTTACCGGGAAAAATTTTTACAGGGCATATTTCACACTACGGGGTTTTTGGAAAATTTTTTGGGGGGGGGGCGCCCCCCTTATATACGTCTGGTGTAGAGTGTGTGAATGGGAAAAAAGTTTTTTAATAAAAAAAAAAAATTATAAATATTCGTAAAATAAGTCAAATAAGCACGAAAGGGAAAAAAAGATGAAAACTCAAAAAAAGCAAAAAAAGATAAAAAATCAAACTCAATACTAGTCTAATTCGTATAGAAATAAATATCTAATGGTTGTATAAAATTCAGCAAAAGATTGTAACCTATTCATGAGTATATAATATTTTTTAAAAATTAAAGCAAAAACCTGGTAAATAAATTATTATTTTCAAGCTTTCTGCTTTCCCTCTTTTAATATCTAAGTTTTTTTATTCAAAACTTTTTTTAACTTACTACTTAATACAATTATGTCGAAATCGCCGTTATGTAAAACAATATCCTTGTAGGCTACAGTGGCATGGAAACAACCTTCGGCTGGGAAACAAACTTGGAGATTAATTCGATGACTAGTACTATCATATTCTAAAGAAATTGAACACGGAGGTTCTTCAACTCCACCAATCTGTATATAAAAAATAGAGATTAATATAAAAAAAAGTCTCTTTTGTTGAAAAAAATAAAATACCTGAGTGATATTAACTGTATAGCCATTTGTTGGATCTTCATGCGGAAGAAACTGGCAGAGATTATTAAATTCATCTCGAGGTTCTATTGCCAAAACATGTGGAATATTTGCTGTACAGACGACTGTCGAACTGTGCCTTACGAAGACGGATTTGTTTGGATCAGGCGGTCCTAAAAAAATTAATAGTGTCAAGAATCAACGCTTCTGTAATATCATGGTAAATCTAGTTTAGATTAATAAATAATAAATAAAAAGAAATCAAATGGTTTGTCGGCAATATTTTAGATAAATATTATTTATTTATTTTGACAAGGGGTGGATGATAGGATTTAAACCTTTTTTTCTCACATTGTGATCCCTGCAATTATAATAGTTAAGACTAAATTAAATGTCTTGCCATTCTTGTTCAATATTCCGCATATAAAGTTTATTAAGTATTTAACACTTTTGAATTGTTATTTATTTTAGTTTGTTACAGTGAGGGACAATATTAAGTCCCACCCATGAGCTTTCTACTTGTGATTATTTCATTGTTTTTAAAAAAATTTTCAATAAAGAATTTCATTTTCTTTTATAAAAACAATGAAATAATCACATGTAAAATTGCATGGGTGTGACTTAATATTGACCCTCATTGTACAGTGAGGGACAATATTAAGTCCCACCCATGCGTTTTCTAGTTGTGATTATTTCATTGTATTTATAAAAGAAAATGAAAGTCTTGCTTGGAAATTGTCTAGGTTTGAACCATGAGTTTCCATTAAAAAATATTAAAATTATAAAAACAATGAAATAATTAAAAGAAAAAAGAAGAAAACCATGGGGGGAAATATTAACGCTCACTTGTACATGCCCATACATAACACAGGTAATTATAAGATTTAGTCTTCGAGACAGGGGCGTATATAGAAATTTTTTTCGGGGGGGGGGGGGGCCGAACTGAAAATTTTTTTTTAAGAAACTAAATTTTTTCACAGGAAATTTTTGCGGAACATTTTTTCCTTTGCGGAACCAAAGTTTTCCATCCTGCGGAAAATTTGTTGCGCTGATGTTTGTATATCCTTATATATGTATATGTGTTTGGGAAATTTCGGGGGGGCCCCCTCGCCCCCCCCCCCTATATACGCCCCTGCTTCGAGAGTAAAAAAAAAAAAAAAAAAAATGGAGAAATCAAAAAATATTTATTTACTTCAAGCCCATTGCAGAGGTTTAGGAAGGAAAGCGGCCCTGGTTGGGACTAAACTAGGAGTCATCGTACTCTGAACAAAAGTTGAAAAAAATTTAAATAAATAATTTAGATAGTTTACAAATAATATAAAGAGGATTAAGATTAATGTATAAATAAAATTATAAAATAGTAGTAAATAAACAAAATGAAAAAAAAAAACTCTCTCTTTAGGTAGGAATGAGTTATGAGCTCTGTCTTAGCAAACAAAGATCAATAACAGAAGCAGGAGGTTTACTTGGCGTGTAGTTGCAGGTGGAGATGCAATATGGGAATAAATAAATAAATTTTATAATGAACTCACCAGGACTGTAGATAAATTTAGAAGATGAAATATGAGATGAGATAATGCAAACTACTCACCATTAAGGTATATATATATGAATAATTATTTTTGACTAATTTATATAATATTTTATAATAACAAAACAAACTATTTTGCATTATCTAGATCCTGATCTCACTGAAGAAGGCACGCAGCACAGGGCCGAAACAAGAGGTCTGAGATTATATAATTGTCAACTAGAGAGAATAAATATATTATTTTATTATAATGTATTCATGTTTCATTCTCGAAATTCTCGAGGACTGAATTGACCTTTTTCATCTTCTAAATAAATTTTATTTATTTATTTATTCCCATATTGCATATACATAATTCTTGGCCTGTTTCGTTTGTTAAAGATCAATAAGATGTTGAGTCACAGAAATTGCACATGTATGTTGCCAGTTATTACGACCAGTCACATCAGATTTATGTGTGTCGAGATATTTTTAGTTTTTCGAAGCATCTTAGTTGCAAACTAGCTTTTTAAATGTTGAAAAAATTGAAATAATCTATGATTATTTTTAAAAATTTTAATTTCATATTTGGTTATTTTATACATAATTGAGAAAAAATATAAAATTTCATAATTGGAAAAAACTTTTTAAAATGTGTAAAAAGTTCTAAAAGGGACCCCCCCCCCCCTTTTGAATAGAAATTAACGTGCAAATAGGGATTTGACATTGGCTCTATGGAAGCAAGTGTCGAAAATGAATTTGAAAAATCTGAAATACTACATCGGTAAAGTGTACTTCAAACAAATTTCAGGGCACAATGATAATATACATTTTAAAGAGGATCTAAAAAATAATTGATTTATGAATTTTAATCAAAATCGTTGGAGCGAATTTTGAGAAAAACGAAAACTGTACTGTACTTCAGCAAAGTACTAGTACTTTTTGGCAGATTTTGTTCAAAAGCTTATTTTGAGTTTCCGGGAGGGTTTCTAACTTAAATATAAAATTTCTATCCAGTAGCTCAATTCCTTCATGTTTAAAATCGTTACACACAGACAGACAGACCAATTTACGGGACCCACTTTTTTGTAATAAATAAATAATCCTCAGTGGAACTCAAAACATGTATATCCATTAAAATCTCGACATCGAATCTTTGACATGATCGCAATACTTTCTTACGATATATTACATATATAGATAAGAGAAAGTAAAAATTTTTACAACTCAAAAGTATCTTTCTGAATCTTTCTAGAAAAAATTCCTGAAATGAAATTACTACCGCAATTTTTTTTTACGTTGTAATGGGGAGGGGGTGAGAATGTATAAGTATGGACTCACCTGGGAGGAAATTTTTGATAAAAGGACTTCCCTGAACGTGGGAGTTGCCAATAAGTACAGAGATCCTGTATTGGCCGGCATGTCGGACGGTGAACTTTACGACGGCGACATTTGCCACGCTTGGATCGGTCCCCCCAAGCTCTGAAATAGTGGCAACACGACGTGCACCCTCGGTGACCTCCACAAACAAGTTGTCTGTGTCGCATATTGGGTAAGGCTGGCCGTTACGTTGATAAAACTAAATAAAAAAAAAAATATTGTATTAATTATTTCAAAGAAATAAACAAAAGACATCTTAGTTTAAATATTCTCTAAATTTAGTAATCCCCATCTCACAAATTACTAACAAATATGTTTGATAAAATGTATGGGATTATTTTTTTACAATCGTTGTAAAAAATATTCCCAAATTTTACTGCCATCTTTTGCAATGGCAGCCAAATACTAATATCAATATAAATTAATTTTTATAGTATTAATTATAGAAACAAAAGAGCAGATGCAAATGAGATTATTTGAAAAATATTCTGTCAAAACAAAAAACATACTTTAACATTATTATATTTAATATATAGGTTTGGATTAAGAAAATGGTGAAATTTTTGAAAAAAAAAAACGAGATTATTTATTAAAAATATAAATACTGTACAACATTTCGACAGCTTATTCTGCAGTCATTCTCAAGTACTGTGCCCTTGCTCCGTCCGATTCAAGTGAACTGAATACTGTGCCATTGCTCCGATTCAAGTGAACTGAATCGGAGCAAGTGCACAGTACTTGAGAATGACTGCAGAATAAGCAGTCGAAACGTTGTACAGTATTTATATTTTTAATAACTAATTAATAAAGCAAAAATGTGGTCTAATAATAATAATAATTCAAACCCCAAAAGCTTTAATAAACAAATTCAAAGTATATTTTTCATTATATAAAACAAAATTTTTCATACTCACAGAAAGAATCCGTGATTGTATTAAGTACGATATAAAAAATAAAATCACCTTTACGGTAAAAGTCATGGTTTCACCCACAACTTGCGGTTCTTCCCATTCAAACTGTACATTACAATTACTAGGTAGAAGGTATTTCCCAGTAACATATTGTAGGAGGGTATGTTTGGCTTCTGGTGCTAGTGCTGGTTGAGTCATGGCTGCCAGAGTAACTAGACCTGCCACTGAGACTGATACTACAAGCATTCCACCTAAAACAAAAACAAAGAAAATCACGCAATATTAGAATATAGAACTGTTATATAATATAATAAAATTTTATTTTATTATTTTTTTAAGAACAATTAAAATCTTTATTAGAGTTCATTTTATCCTTAATATTTAAAACTTTAGAAAAAAATTTGGTGGGTGTTTTTCTTAAGCGGGAAGAAATTTTAGGCTTTTTAAACAAGGACTGAAAGACAAATTTATAAAGAAAGATTATTTATATCAGAGGTCGCCAAATTTTTTTGATCATCGACCCCTATATAATTTTTCGAAATCTCCATCGACCCCCATAAAAGTAATTTTCTGTTAATTATCATAAAACTCTAATAGATATTGTGTTTGTACATTTATTTTATGATTTTAAACATTTATTAAAGTAATAGTACATGGTGTAACAATAGTTTTATGAATTTTCTTCGACCCCCAATCGACCCTTCGATTCCGATCGACCCCTGGGGTCTATATAGACTACTTTGGCGACCTCTGATTTAGATAAATAATAATAAGATGGCGTTAGGGGTCTTAAAAATTTAGCCAAAAAGTTCAACTATTATTAAAATTTGCCAACAGATGGCAGGAGATGGTAGGGCTATATTTAATCTCATGTATTTGTTTTGATTTTCGTTGATCTTTTAATGAATAGTTTATAAATATTATTATATATTATATATCATTTATAACAGCATAAAAATATATAAATATAGGCTTGTACGTGATCTGATAATTTTTCAAAATAAATAATAAAGCTACCACTTGGCTCTTGGTTTTCCAACCATATTTCTCATAAAATATTTTTTTGAATGTTGTGCTGTTAGACTAGCCTCCCATCTTTTGCAAGAGTGCTGAACTATTTGGCAGTTAATTTTTAAATAAATATGAAATTTATTTTTGACTTGGTCGTCAGTTTATTTAATTATTATAGGTTGAATATTAATGATTTTTATATTTTTAGATTTAAAAGGGGTCCCAGGTTCGCCCCCCGTCCCAGGCGAGAAAAAATTTATTTCATTTGATTTGACTACACATCATTTGAAATAAATAGGGATGGGGTCTAAATGACCTTAGATGCTGAAAAAGACCTTAAAAAAAATTAATAATAATTAAAACAAGCGTTTTTTTAAGTAAAATGCTCACACGAATTAAAAAAAAAAAACCGAAAATAAAAAATACTTTAAAATGCCTCAGTAGTTTCGGACTAAAGATTCAATGTGCCCTACTGAAGTCCCTTGAGTGTAAGTCAGAGGCTGCCCTTGTCTAGTCTTCTCAACTGATTTATCCACAGCCACTACTACTAAACAATTAATTATATTTCTATAGTTTGAATTTCCTTTAACAAAATATAAAAAAAAATTCAAATTATCAACGTTCCATCCGATTCTTCAGGTCTTCTTCATTATTTGGTTTTGAGATTTTAATATTTACTAGTATAATGGTCTATCTCTTGCTCAGGACCATTTTAATAATAAATAATTTTTTTTTTTGTAAATTTTGCTGTTCATATTAATTAACAATATTTAATTTTTTTACCCCAAGTCCAGGCATCTTCGTGCTGTGTTGTTTTAACAACTGCACTCCACAATTCAGCTTTTAGTTGTGCTAATGCTTGTTTCGAAGTGGGTAAAGCTTGTTGAGCTGCACTCCAAGCTGCAAAATCTTTTCCCAGCTGTGGCCGTGATTTTGAATCCTCAAGCCAATAAACATCATCTAAGGATGTTACTTCTAACTGGATCAATCTGTAAAAAGGATAAAATAAAATTAAGTAAAGAAATCGTTGAACAATAAAATGGTTATCTCATAACATGGAAGAAATACATATATAATCATTAATTATATTTTTTCAGAATAAGATAATCATGGATTAACTAATTTATTTAAAAGAAAATTTGAAGATTTTAAAAAGACCTGTTTTGGAAATACCTATAATATTAAAATAAAAAAAAAAGAGTTTTTATGGAAGTTAAAAATAATTATTAATTGATAAATAATATTTTTGAATCTAAATATTATTCATTTTGTATACTAATGATAATATATGTATTTAATACATTTATAAATAACATTTTCTAAACTTACTTTGAATGATACTTAATAACTCGGCAACTTATCTTAAAAAGAAATTTATTCTAAATCACATTAAGAAAATTGCAGAGCTACTAGTCTCATTTAATGCATAAGAAATTATTTATTGTATATTGAAACTAATAAAAATATTATATATTAAAATGATAAAAATACAAGGAGGGAAGGTAAAAAAAATTTCAAAATAAATGGATCTAAAGTTTAGTTTTTGGGACATAATATATAAGGAGATCAAATAAGATGCTTTTTTATGGCAAGGCACTGGAAATTATTAAAAAAAAAAAAACAAGGGAATTAAAATAGGTAATTTAAACAAGAAAGGGAAAATCGCTTAGTTTACTGCAATGTATTGGTTATAAATGTGCAACTATACATTAATGTTATACATTTATAAACATATTTATATGTATCATACCATTACAATAATAAATAAGAATCAAAAGCCATCACTTGATGAACGTCTGGCCTGTTGAGAGAGAAAAACAAATTTGCAAAAGCATCTTACCCAATTATTAAATAAGGAACTTGGCTATTTAAATAGCAAGACATTTTTGTACACAAACAAAAATAAGAGAATAGAGAGTGTGAGTTATTTTACATAACCATGTAAAAAATTTTATTAAAGTTTTTTTTAAACTAAATAATCATTTTTTACCATTGTTGAGTTTTTTTTTTTTTTTTTGTCAATCGAATTATTCCAGTTATTTGAAATTTCTTTTATCATGACGAGATTTAAAATTTATTATTTGACACATAAAAGAGTTATACATTTGAAAAATGAATTTAAAAAAAAATGGAAATGTATTTTATTTGGGAAATTTATTTCTTTATTTATATATATATATAGAGATATCATTCAATTTTCTCATTCATAAGCACCATCTGTTGGTGAAGTTAGCAACTATTTTAAAAGAAAATTGATGGGATAAAATTTTTTGAGATGAATTTGTGTTTGATTGGGCAAAAAATTGTGTCTTATTTCAAATTCCCACCCCAAATTATCATTATTAGTGGTGGGTATATGATTAGGGCCGTGGTGCCAGGGCCTAGAGCGGCAAAATTTTAGAGGCGAGAAAATTTTAGACTCAAATTTAAAGAAAGATTAAAATTTTATAATCAATTTGGCTTAGTTACAGTGAAGGCGCGGGGAAGGGAGGGGGCGGCATATTATAATATTAGTAAGGAAGGGGGCTGCGAATTGAATTTTACCCCTCCTAACAAATCTCCTAGTTCCGGCATTTTAATTTCATTAGTATAATAGGCGAATGCGAGATGTGTTTATTGGGTCGGCGACCTATGATAAAGGTAGTCCGCCAGCCGCGAAAGCGTGGAGATCCTGGTTCGACTCCAGGGGGTGCAATTTTTGCTCAGTCAAACACAAACTTTGTTATCTTAAACGATATACTGTATTGACTGGCTTATTTACAGTCTATTTGAGCGTTGTTTGAAAAAAATTACATCTCTTTTCAAACAAAGCTCTACCTAGTTAAATTGTTGGGTTTTTCCAAATAGAGTGCAGCAAACGGTACATTTCTGGAGCCAAATGCCTATATTAACTTTTTACTTTTCTATACTGTCGAAAAACAAAAAATATATGAGAAAATAAACTTATTTCATTATTGGTTTATATCAGAATTTTGGCTTACTAAATCAATTTTAGAATAAAATTTACTCGTCCCTCAAACTATTGCGCGGCGCTGATGATGAATAAAAATTAAAAATCTCTAAAAAGAAAAAAAATAAAGTAAAGTAACTATTCGATATTTTTAAAGTTTTTATCCTAAATTTATTCATTATAATTACACTGATATGTTTTTTGAAATAAATAAAGTTTGTTTTTTTTTTAATTCATGCATTTTTGAAACCTTTGAAATCATTATATCAATATTACATTAATATCGACTAT
Organism: Euborellia annulipes; assembly: GCA_023213315.1. NCBI lineage: Eukaryota > Metazoa > Arthropoda > Insecta > Dermaptera > Anisolabididae > Euborellia > Euborellia annulipes. The sequence goes on from JAKCPI010030907.1 coordinate 253,258, forward strand.
AATTATTCCTCAAAGTATAAAAGAAGAAAGCATTACACGCTAACTGTTAATTTTATTTCAAACCACTGAAGGTCGTCACGAAATTATCTCACAAACGATTATTTTAATTTTACAAAACGATCAATGTTGAATAAGGATGAAGATTTTTCAATGTCAAAGGTGCCCTGGCTACTTAATATTAGAAATATTGGATCGCTTGTTAAATTACAGAAAAAAAATAAGTTTTTACTAAATGGGATTTTAATTTGCAATAAATAATTAAGATAAGGAAAAAATAAATACAATTTCTCCGATTCATGGAAAAGAACACCCAATTGTAATCTATTATATAACTATTGTAAGGGTATTATAAGGGGAATTAAGACGATCACCCCCTAAGAAAAATAGCTCGCTTTATCTCAGGTAATATCCTTAAAAAATTGGTAAAATAAACTCTTGAAAAGGAAAAGAGATTCCTCCTCCCTCCTCTATTCGTCAGTTCTTAGTTATTAATTAATATTGTGATTTCCCAAAGTAATAACCAAGAACAGCTTTGTTGTAATTCTCCTTAAGTGGTGTTGCTAAAGTTGGTTTATTTGTGAAAGATAAACGCTAAATTTTCTGTTATTCTAAAGAATCTCAGTCAATAATGACACGCTGGTGTCGAAGAAAATGATCATAAAAGATTTATTGAATTGAACAATAATTTACATTAGATACGATTAGAATAATAAACAAAACAGTAAAACAATCGTTTTCTTGTCGACGACTCAACAATTGCAACAGCGTGCATCATTTTCAGTAATTTTTTATTAATTATCAAGGCAATATTTCCAAATATACCAATCGGCACTCCTTCTTCAGTGGATTTCACCTCCTTCACCGCGTATACCCCTTACAATTAAAACGCTTGGAAAGGATATGTCATTCGTTGGGCAATTATTAATTATTTTGATAATATTTTAATAATAATTAATAATTGCCGAAAGTATAACAGAGTCCCTTCCAAGCGTTTTAATTTTAAAGGGCATACGTGGTGAAGGAGGTGAAATCCACTGAAGAAGGAGTGCCGATATGTCTCCGAAATATCTGGAAATATGCCTCGTTAATTAATAAAAAATTGCTGAAAATTTACCGTTTTTCTTTCACAAGTAATACCCAAGAATTTGAAAAATTCTGAAATTTATTTTACCTCTTTTTTATAAATGTTTTCCTGGTTTAAAAATGCAATTTTAGTTACCCCTTTTGGAGAACATACGAATGATTCAATAAATTTCTCTGATTTCCTTATAATCCACTTTATCCAAGGAATTTCCAAAAATACGTAGGAGTGAAAAGTCAAGAGTTCTTGATTGTTCCTAAATCTTTCACATTTTTTGACAGATTCTGTGTGTTTATTGTAAAGGTAGGCTGAAGTAGAAGAAGACCTTTGATAATGATGATGAAGCGAATGCTGAACCAGCCATTGGCGAAGGATCAGGCGCTGCTGGAGCAGGTGAGCAGCCCGCTGCAGCCTCGCCTCGTCATGTGGAGGTAACTCAGGTAGGCTTTCAAGTTGGGCACAACTGGAGACGCTCGAAATACCTGTGCACAGATACAGATATGTTCATTAAACAATGTTTAAACAAGGATTTAATTTTAATTACTTGTTTTCTTTAATAATAAAAGTATCAATCTCTGTCATATAATACCAAGGAAGACTTATAAAATTAATGTTTGATTAAATTTCGTACCCATTATAAAAATACGTAAATTTAAAAATATGTTAGTGTCTAAAAGTGGTAATTCTAAGTGTTGTTTTTAAATTTTTGAGAAAATGAGACGATCTGTTATAAACAGAGTTACAGAAATGAGTTCGTTTTGGTTGCAACAAGTGAAATGGCCAATTCATTAGTATAATTTTCGATTAATTGCTCCAGTGCTTGAGCTTCGGTTGTTAAATTACCATAAAAATCAACAAACAAACAAGCACGTGTGGTCGACTCTACTGGAGTTCTGGACCAATTAATCGGAAAATATATTGCAAAATTGGTCATTGAGATTGCGTACTTCCTCGTAAGCGTAAATGAACGAGGTATAAGACCCCGCACAGCTTGAGAAACAAAATTTCCAAGTTGGTAATTTTGATCACAAAACTTCCAACTTGGTAATTTTGATCAATTCACCCTAGAGCACAAAATAAGTGAGGTGGGAAGCACGCTACATAATAAATATGCTACAATAATATTTTATTTCTTTTAAAAAATGAATAAATTAAAAAAAATCTATAAGTAATCTATAAGTATTATATATATATATATATATATAAGATAATAATAAATATAATATACAATAAAAATAAAGTTTATTTTTAAGTGAATTTGAAAAAATATCATTTCTTTTATCATTAATATAAAAAAAAAGGAAATATATTTTTCAAGGATATATCGGGAAACAAAAGCATGTTCCTTATAATAGGTAATTGAAAGCCTTTCTTTCTCTTTCTTTTTATTTTGTTTTTCCCTTCCTGAAATAAAAGCAAGTGACCTTTAGTTGCTTCGACCGTCACAAATGAAGATGGGAAATCGATTAAAAGAACTAATGGCATTGTTCTTAAGCATGACCGGAACAAACTAGACCTGTTTAAATTAACTTGTCGGGGTATATACATATATTAATCCATTCTAATTTGAATCTTAATGAAGGTACAAAAACAAAATGTAAAATAGTAGTTTTCTACAAAGAAATGATTAAAATGAGGTAGAGGAGTAGGGGGAATGAAGACGTTTTAAGAGATGAAATGAAACGAAATACTCAAATGAAAGTGACAAATTAAACAAGAGAATTGTTAAAAGAGAATAAGATGCGATATGATATTATTGTATGTTTCGGTTTGATGTATATATATATAAATATATTTGTTGTATTGATTTTTTGAGTTAATTTTACATAATAAATAAGAAGTATTCGTTGACACAATAAGAGGAAATTCGCATAAAATTTTACTTTATTTTGCCAACTTGATTAAAATCATAATTATTCACTTATGCTTATAAGCTTTTATGGTTGTATAGATGCGCGAAGTTAAATGAAAGAGTCTTATTCGGAAATACGTCTAAGAAGAGGAGTTTTTTAATCAAGAATTTTTTTTATAAAGAAACTATTGCGAAATTCCCCTCTTATGAGAGAACTGAAGGAAATATGGGCGAGAAGGATAAAATTTTTTGCTTTACCCCGATACAAATTGAATATTTTAAAAAAGTGCAGGACTTTGGAAAAATATATCGTATTAGAGAAAATATCCAAGGACTGTAAGGTCCGCATATACAAAACCTGCATAAGTCCCATCTTAATAACCTACTCCGTAGAAACAAGAGCAGAACCCACCAAAACCAAAAATCGTCTGCAAGTGGCCGAAATGAAAGTACTGAGATCAATCTCTGGGCTCAGTATCAGAGACAAAGTTAGGAATGAATTCATCAGAGACCAATGTGGAGTCGTGGACATAGTGGAGTGGGTGGGCAAAAGGAAGATGCCGAGGGTGGTACAATCATGTAATGCGAATGGGCGATGAAAGGATCCCCAAGCAAGCCCTATTATCCAAATCAACCACAAAGACAACTCGTGGGAGATCGCCTAAGAGATGGATTGACAGTTCGCAAGATTCAGAGGACTTAGCTGGAATCTAACAGGAGAAATCCGTGGTAAGAGAAAGTAAAAATAGTGAAGATTAAATTTCGTCTGTAGATATGCAACCAAAAAAACTTGTTTGTCCATCATGTCGTTGTTACAAATTTCCAGTTTGAGTCACTAGAAAATTTATTACTTTCTCTTAGCCTATATTTTTTATGGTATTTTCTCAAGAAGAAAGCGCTTTAGCTGTCGGTGTGTTTTACTGTGATAAAACTACAGTAGATATAGATAGGGCTAAAACTAATAATTACCGCAATTTCTCAATTGTTAGTAATTATTTTTTTTTTTTTATTAGTCATAAGCCTCCACTATGTCTATATTTTTTCTTTCTCTTACCCTATATATGAAATATATAGAAAGTATTGCGATCATGTCAAAAATTCGATGTCGAGATTTTGATGGATATCCACGTTTTGAGCTCCCTCGAGTCCTAAAAAGTGGGTCCCGTAAATTGGTCTGTATGTGAACAGAATGGAATCTCTGAGAAAGAAGGCCCAGGTTTTTTTTTGCTTTTTGATAAAGAAAAATAGTAGATTAAAAGCTTTGTTTGAAGGTGTTGTGGTTTCGCTGATATTTCAGAAGGTATTTAATTTCAAAGCAAAAGAATCCTTTAGTTAATGTTACTTCTCGAACCAGACTGGCTCCAGTCTACTATTTGAATTTATTTGGAAATCTAATGCTATAAAGTGGCTCTTTAATTAATAAGGTATGGACAAGTTTTCATGTGTATAAAAAAAGCGCAAAGTGTTGATTTAAATAAAATTAATCAAAACTTTTTAGATAGCCTTTCAAAGTATTGATCAGAATTCCGAATCTTTCTAAAATTTTATGTTAGTAGTTAGTAGCAGCAACTACATAGTTAGGGCCCAAGAGTTGTAATTTTTACAAAAATTTTAAAATTCAAATTTTGCTTTATCTTTAATTTTTTTATTGTAAAACATATATATATATAGAATGGAAAAGAGCAAGACAGGTGCAGCAAAAAAGAGAGCCTTTGGATGCCAAATGCCGAAAGGGAGACGTTTCGGACAAAATTTTATATGTCCATCCTCAGTCCTTGTTGGCTTATAAACTAATTAGGCACAAAGTTGTCATTGTTGTTGTGGCACGAATTTGTGCACATGTATATTTTTTTATAAAAACAGGCGAGTGTCAAATAAACTTGGCTTACAAACTAATTAGGCACAAAGTTGTCATTGTTGGCGAGTGTCAATGTTTTGTGAGAGTCTATAAGAGTCTTTTTAAACATTGACACTCGCCAACAATGACAACTTTGTGTCTAATTAGTTTATAAGCCAACAAGGACAGAGGATGGACAAATAAAATTTTGTCCGAACCGTCTCCCTTTCGGCATTTGGCATCCAAAGGCTTTCTTTATTTGCTGCACCTGTACTTGCTCTTTTCCATTCCATAACATCAACAGCAATTTCTCTTCAACTTATATAAATATATATATATATATATATATATATGCGAAGATTAGTTTTCTCGGGTTAAGTCGCGTGGGATGTTGAGATTTACTCGACGTTTCGGCTCTCCTTTTGGAGCCATTTTCAAGAGTATGGGATTAGGGGGAATTGTTGAGGTAGTTTGTTTACGGGGTCGCAGTCTTGCTGGTCCCCAGGTCAATTTGGTGGATGCCTCAGAGGCGTGGATTGGTCTCTGAGAGCAGGAGGAAGATTGAGTGTGTGTAATTGTGTTTGTGTTCGGTTTAGGTTGACTACGGGGCATAAACCGAACACAAACACAATTACACACACCCAACCTTCCTTTCAGAGACCAATCCTCGTCTCTGAGGCATCCACCAAATTGACCTGGGGGCCAGCAAGACTGCGACCCCGTAAACAAACTATCTCAACAATTGCCCCTAATCCCATACTCTTGAAAATGGCTCCAAAAGAAGAGCCGAAACGTCGAGTAAATCATTAACCCGAGAAAACTTATCCAGTCACGGAAACCTTCCAGAACATATATATATATATATATATTTCAATTTTCTATGAAACAGGCTAGGATATAATTTATAAAAACATGGAATCGATAATATAAAAAAAATATATTTATTTTTTCTAAGGGTATATATTAAACATATATAAATTCATATTTTGAAGTGGGTAAACACAAATACAAATAATCAATTTTCCAGAACAAATAAAATATTTAAATGAACGCGTGTCGAACAAACTCAGAAAATAGTAATATTTGTTCGACACAGAGTCAGAAATTAAGTGATTAATCTGAATATTTTACAATGTATAATCTTTAATCTTTCATCATTCATAAAAAAAAGACGTAATTATTCAAATTTTTAATATAAATATATGTATGAACTTTAATTTATACACTTTTGTTTACAAATAAGGAACAGAGAAGTGTGCTATATTTATTTTTTCTATGACATTCATTTATTGATCGAATTTTGGTGATAAATCATTTACAAATAAATTTCAAAAGTATTTTTAATCAATAGTTTAAAAAATTTACATATATTAGGTAAAGTTTTTTTGAATTTTATAAAAAAAAAAATTATTTAATTAACAATATTTTTAAATGTTTGTTAGGTTTACACGATTTTTGATTAAATTTTTTTTTTTTCCTCCCTTTGGATTAAAAAGTTGTTGACAACTAAACCTGAATCAATGGTAATCAATTAAGGAAGGTTTCAAATTTTACCACTTGAGCCAATTTCGGGTTTTATTGATTGTGGCAGTATGCCATGTGAGCCCATCCCAATTCAGAGACAAACTGGGTCAATCATAAGAGAACCCAAATAATGGGACAAATAAAAATTATCATTTTTAAAGAAATAAAATAAATAATAAGTTAAAAAGTGAGGGGTTTACCTTGAATTAGATGATTCATATTATACTATAGAAAAATATCAAGTAAAGACAATTAAAATTAAATAATTCAGAAGGTTAATGTAGTTTTTTGTTTTATCAATAAAATAAATATGAATTTTGGTAAAAACTTAAAATGACATATTATTTACTTTTCATCTATTTTGACAAACAGGTTGCTTGTAAAATAATAAATCGTTAAAAATATGATTGTGTCAAATCAAATTTGCTATTAATTTAAAAAGTCTAAGACCACGAAATATTCAATGTCTTCAATTATGAATTTATTCAGATATAAAATGTATTTTATCAAAGAGTCAAAGAGAGATAGGAAAGTTATGAATGGAGGAACCGATGATGGGGTAGAAAAGAACTCAAATGTCAGGCTGACAGGTATAACCTCACCTGACGATGAGCTCGAGGACGGATGCATGGCTGCAGATGCAGTGTTGGCCGATTAACATAGGCAAGTGGCAAGCATCTCCGGTTACCGCAACTTGGACTCTGGGATGGGGAGGGCGATTACACCCAAGGCATCGAGAAACGGGGCCCCAAAGCGCAGCCGCCAAACTAAACTCCGAAAAAACACCCTCCACTCAGGAATCGATCGAGTCGGCTCACTACATACACACCACCTGCATTTAATTAGATCAATAGGGCGCTGATGCAAAAAACATGCACCCAAAAAAAATGAAGAAAAACTCTCAATTTCGAGCATAGATCCTTTATTAAATATTAAAAGGGAGAATGAATGAATGAGAAATTAGATATTCATTTAAAGATGAAAAAGTTACTAGATGAAAAATTAAAAGAATAAGAAGCGCAGGTATTTGGAAGAGAACGACGTTAATAATAAATGAGATAAATAATCAACATTTTGATTATTGGCTGTGCTTTGAAGAAAAAAAAATATGATATTGAAAAGAGCAATAAAAAAACAAAGTATTATTCCTTTTCAATTTTGATTGAGAGTCTTTTATTTGGTGTTATAAGGAGATATGTTCAATACAAATCAAACCTAAAATATACAACTTTTGAGGCAAGTGGCTAAGCCGGCTAAGTTATGGATTACGAATCTGAAGTCTCAACACGACTCTGGTTCGAATCCAGTTTGCCGCAAATGATTCAAATATTGCTGAAGTCTCCTTTTATGGTAGGAAAGTGAGAGAAAAGCTCACTCCCCAGATACAAAGAGCCCAATTTGAGGTGGCCTTAAGAGTCTAAAAAATGAGGATTACTCCAACTGGGTACCCCGGGAACTGACCGGGTGGCTGAGAAGGAGAAATACGTCATAAAATCCAAATCCAAAAATATATTAACTTTGAATGATGGAAAACTACAAAATGAAATTCTAATAAATTTTAGTTTGGACAACCTGTGGTTATCTGCTGATGAAGTGTGATTAAGAGTTAATAGAAATGAAATCAGATTATAGCAAATGAAGTCTATATTATCTAGATACTTGGGTCTTACGTCTATACTTCATCAGTGCAAGGTATGGGGGTTTGTGTTTAACTTTCAATAAAGTTATATTGTTAACAAGCTGGTTTGAAGTTAAAATATCTTCAAGTATGTGAACTTATGATAAGACGGTGGTTTTTAATTCTCCTATCTAATGAATTATAATTATCAATTGACGTGATTTCTCAAGTTGATTGACTTAAAATGTAAAGCAACCGAAATAAATAGGATCTGATAAAATCAGCGAACAAAAAGAAGAAGGAGACTTGGACCGAAATTATTATTGAATAATTGTATAATCCAGTCCATAGCAAAAATATAACAAAAGTTTATTTAAGTAGAGAGCAGCAGCAATCTATCTCAAGAAAATTAATTGAATAGTCAAAACCTGTCAAAGATGAGGGATTATTGGAAAACTACCATCTATTCTAATATGTGAAATAGATTTGAATGATGCTAATTTTGATATTTTATACTTCCATAGTAATTTCAAAACTCAATATTTTCGAATCTTTAAGGATATATTCAAAGAGATGATTTCTCTCAAGCTTTCTCTGGATTATATTATATTAGTCATGTTTGATAAGAAATTGCATTTTATGAAAGAGTCTAAATTACATTTAATTCACCTGCAGGGTTATTTTAATATGTTAGGTTGGGGCTTGTTTCAAATTTATTTAAGTTATGAAGTAAATTTTTAAAAAATGGTCTAAATCTCTGGCAAATTGGAGGTAATAGAACAAGGAACTTAGGATAACTAGGAAATCCTCTTAAATGAGTTATAAAAGATAGAGACAAGAAAAGAAATATTTTCTTATAAAACTATTATTTTAAGTAGGAACCGACCGAATATTCGGTTTCGGTTACGGTTTCGGCCAGTTTCGGCCAAAAATCCTGGTTTCGGCCGTAGTTTCGGTTTCGGCCAAAAAGTAGCCGAACCTTTCGGCCGGCCGAAACCTGAGTCTGAGAAGATAGGATGAGACTCGCATGCAAAAAAAAAAGGTCAAATGATTTGCAAAAGCGGAAAAGGTGCTGAAAAAAAATTTAGTCCCCCTAAAAAAAAAGGTAAAATAATTTTCAAGGGAGGGGAAAAAAATTTCAAAAAAAAAAAAAGTTAAAATAATAATAATTTTTTATAGGAAATACAAGTTTCGGTTTCGGTTACGGTTTCGGCCGAAACTAAGATCGAGGCCGAATATTCGGTTTCGGTTTCGGTTTCGGCTGAAAATCTTGTTTCGGTCGGACCCTAATTTTAAGCTTCTGGGCAGTAGTTGCCCTTCCACCCCAGCCCTTCTAGCTTAGATATATGATATTAGTCATGACTTAAAATATGCAGCTGTCATTTAAAGAATTTCTAACTGTATTGAGGTACACGGTCTTTTGATATCAAGTTAGAAATAAGTCAAAAGTTAGAGCTAAAAACCATTAAGGGGCTTCAGGAGGGCTCATCTCATCTTTAGTACGAAATTACTAAGGCATTTTAAAGTATTTTTTTATGCAGTTTTTTTTTAAATGATTTAAATTCGTGAGCATTTCGTACCTGAAATTGCTTTTTTTTAATTATGATTAATTAAAAAATTAAAAAAAATTATTTTTTTTTATATTTATAAAAAATGCAAAAACTTTATCATATTAAAGAACTAATTTTTTTTTAATCTAAAAATGTAAAAATCATTGATATCCAACCTATATTAATTAAATGATTGCGTACTTTAGTAAAAAATAAATTTAGGTATTTTTATATGTCAAAACAATCTCAAATAGTTCAGCGTTCTTGCAAAAGATGGCAGGCTAGTCTGACAGCTGATGACACATCACCAAGCCAGTAGGCGCGCCAAATATATTTTTTGTTTGGTAATGTCAAACATAAATAAAGAATTTTTCAGTGGATATTTATTGTAATGTTTATAATTATTATACGCTGAGTATAATAATAATTATTTTTTTTTTTTTAAACAAACAAAACATTTATTATATAACGAATTATGGCTGTTATTAAATAAATAAGAAATTACATATATAGAGATAGCTCTTATCTATTAATTTTTTTTGTTTTAAAATATCTATCCAAATTTCCTTTCTCTCTAAATGTATTTTATTACTATCAAACAAATAAATAATAATAATAAATACATTCTTTTTAACTAATAATAATCTCTAATAAAGAATAGAAATAAAAATAAAATTCTAATCGATAATATTTGGTTTTTCTAAAGCCAAATATTTTAATTGAATATAATATTTTTCGGTGAATAATTTCATTATATTTACACAGCATATAAAAAAAAAAAATCACTAGTTTTAGAAGTACAGGGAAAAAAATTTAGTAACATTGTCTAATAAAATTTTAATATTTTTTAAATTTATTATTTCTTTTTGTGCACCATACCTGCCAACAAGAAACATCTTTTTTATTTGTAATAGGCCTATAAGGTTTTGGTAATTTTAGAAATGGACTCAAGAAAAAAAAAAATCTGGTGTGACTGGCGCACAGCACACAACTTTCTCTTACCTTCGGTAATCGAAAGTTGTGTTCTGTGCTTGTCACACCAGATTTTTTGTGTCGACATGTATTTAGTTTCCGGCAGTAGGGTACAATTGCATTCAAGATGTAAAATTTATAAGTATGGCAAAATGTTTATATTTTGATACCATGGCAACCATTTCTCCTATCTTTTCTATGGAGTACAAGAGTAAAGTGGTCTTCAGAAGATTTCAATCACAAAATGAGAATATACATTTTATAGAGAATCTAAAAAATAATTGATTTTTGAATTTTAAAAAAAATCGTTGGAGCAAATTTTGAGAAAATCGAAAAAAACTGAAAAAGTGCATCAGTAAAGTGCTAGTACTCTTTGGTCGATTTTGTTCAAAAGCTTCGTGTCACGTCCCATGGGGGTGCCTAACTTAAATATAAAATTTCAACTTCCTAGCTCTTTTCGTTCTTGAGATATTTTGTTCACAGACACACACACACACAGACACACAGACAGACACACAGACAGACAGACCATGTCGCGAAAACCACTTTTTTGGATTCAGGGGACCTCAAAACGTGAAGATCCATCAAAATCTCGACATCGAATTTTTGACATGAATCCAATACTTTCTCTCTATATATATATTACATATATACATTGGTAAGAGAAAGTAATAAACACGGAAATAAAAGATCTTATAAGATAAAATATGATTCGCTATCTGGGCTTGTAAGTTTGCAACATTAACATAGACAGTATATTTATATATAGGCCTATACACCTCGTATATATGTGATGAACAAAAAAAAAATTTGAACTGACTCTCATCCCAAATCTTTTATCTTGAAATGTATTCGTGGTTCTCTTAGTTTTTATAAGAGTGTAATGAAAAGCAAACTTTATACTTTCTCTCACTTATATATATATACTAGACGCAAAGCCCCGCCTTTGGCGGGGGCTTTCCGTCTAGCCAGGGGGGCTGCGCCCCTGGACCCCCCTGCTCGCCTTCGGCTTATATACATACCGGTACATACATTTTCCCTTTTCATTTTTATATATAGAGTTTATTTTAACGGTTAATTATTCATGAACTTAAGATTTTTTGTGAATCATATCCTTTCCGGGACTCTCCCGGTACACAGATACGCCGATATTTTAGAATTCAAAATGTAAATAAATAAAAAAAATCGTAAACATGGGTAAATATTTATATTTTGTTACCCTGGCAACTATTTCTCCTAATTTTTATTTTTTTCTTATTTTAACGGTTAATTACTCATTAACTTATTGTTATTTGTGAAACAAAACCTGTCCGGGACTCTCACAAACATACACAGAAAATTTCATCTAAATCGGTTCAGTCGTTTAGGAGGAGTTCAGTCACATACACACGTACAGAAGAATTATATATATAAAGATATATATATATATATATTTTTAAAGGATGGATATTTTTTTAATTTAGACAAAATTATTATATATTTTAAAAATTTTTTGCGGAACAAAATTGTGTGGTGGCGGTTTGCGTGTTGATGGTCGAAGTGAACCAAAACACAAATCACTTCGACCATCAACACGCAAACCGCCACCACACAACCCAACACATCTCAAAGACAAACACAAGCCTCGGAAACATCCGGCAATACATCGACTGGGGGAGTAGGCAGATTGAGGCCCCAAAGTCAACCTAAATCAAACACAGACACGATCACACATACACACACCCAATCCAAATCTCAGAAACAAACCCAATCTCCTAACACATCCACTAACCAAACCAATAACACATCGACTTGGGGAGGCAGACTGAGGCCCCGTAGTCAACCCAAACCGAACACAAACGCAATTACACACACTAAACCTTCCTCCTGCTCTCAGAGACCAAACCAAGCCTCTGAGGCATCCAAATTGACCTGGGGACCAGCAAGACTGCGACCCCGTAAACAAACCACCCCAACAATTCCCCCCTAATTCCATACTCTTGGAAATGGCTCCAAAAGGAGAGCCGAAACGTCGAGTAAATCTCAACATCACACGCGACACAACCCGAGAAAACTTATCTTCGCATACATCCGGTCGCGGAAACCTTCCAGAACATTTAATATATATATATATATATATATATATATATATATATATATGTTCTGGAAGGTTTCCGCGACCGGATGTATGCGAAGAGAAAACTTATCTTCGCAATATATATATATATATATAGGCCTATATGTTACGTTAATTTTCCCGAAGACGGAATGACGCTAATCCAAAATATAATCTTTATAGAGAGCTGTCGCAAATAATACAAGTCCGTTTTTTTTTTCTTACACTATAGAATACCTAAGAGAAGCATGACTAAACTTCCAGATGAAAGATTACAAAAAGTATAATTTTGTTTTTTAGGCTGTTATTGTACCGAACAAGAAAGTTTCTCTTCCTCGGGATTAAAAACAAGTACTCTACTGTATGTAGTATTCCGAACGGCAAATCAGATTAGCCTAAATGCGATGTCAATTTGTGCGGAAAGAAAAACTCTAATTTACTATATAAAATAAATCGCGATTAATAAACGCTAAAATCAATTATTTTTTTTTACAAAACCTCATTTTTACTTTCTCTTACCTATGTATATATGTAATATATATATAGAGAGAAAGTATTGGATTCATGACAAAAATTCGATGTCGAGATTTTGATGGATCTTCACGTTTTGAGGTCCCCTGAGTCCAAAAAAGTGGTTTTCGCGACATGGTCTCTGTGTGTGTGTGTGTGTGTGTGTTCAATTTTAAGCATGAAGGAATTGAGCTATGAGGCTGAAATTTTATATTTAAGTTAAACACCCCCCGGAACCGGAAAAATAAGCTTTTAATCAAAATCGGCCAAAGAGTAAGCAAATGTCGCCCTTAATGGATAAAAGTTTGGCCACACCAGTCATATATTGTTACTATAGAAATGTAAAAACATGTTTGTCAATGAGAACAAAATAAAAAAAAAAACTATACTTTATATATATTTTAATTTAGGTAAGAGAAAGTACAAATAGTTTGAAGTCAAGCAAAAGACGTTGTCACGTTAAAAAGCCACCGGCTTTGCAAAAATTTTTTTGAACTATAGGCCTAAATATTTTGTATTTCGTATTTCATAAACTTTTTGTTATTTGTCATTTGACATTTCGTATTTCAATCAGCCTACTTTTTTTTTTATTTTAAAAAACATTCACTTTTTTCCCATTTGCACTCACAGTCTTCTCGGCCACTCAGACCATATAAAACTCAAACGATACTAATATTTTTATTACCGGTATATATATATTTGGGGTCCATGCATTTTTATTTAAGCCATTTGGATACCCTAGACCAAGCACGAGGTTCAATTACTTGATATGATTTTTTTTGCCCATCTCATGTCAGTATAAAGGCCATTATAGCATTTTATATAAATGTAAAACAATATTAATATAACATAAATCATCAAACCGACATGCCAATAATTTATGTACAAGAGAATTTAATAAAATTAAAAAAAAAAATCTTATAACTCTTTGCACATCAATCTCCAATCAATATCGAAAAATGTTTTTTTTTTTTGGCTATAAGATTCTATTTATTTTGACTAAAAGGTTATCTTACTTGTCTAAAATTGGCAAATAATATTTTATTTTGTTTATTATACACTTTTATTTTGCCTGAAAAACCCATCCCCAATAATAATTATAAAGTATCAAGTGAAAATATATTTAAATAAATTTATAAAAAGTGCGCGCGATTCCGACCAACGCATGCGCACTAAGAATGAGTTGTACTCAGTCGGAGCAGTCTGTCAGCCAGAAACGAATTTTAAGAGAAAATTGTTTCTATATTTGCGATGTTGACAAATTTATGACTCTGATCTGGCAACCTTGCTTAGCGAAAACAAGGCAAGCACAGCTAACCTGAATTAGAGACCCCAACGCCATCTATTTTGACATTTTTCGCAAAGGTTGCGTTTCGCCATCCCTCCTGCAGGCCCTTAAGACCGTCTAGACAAAGTATTAATTTGGTGGTGATATAAAAAATGATTTTAGAAAGGTGTCAGTGCGCAATCGCGGACACCTCTTTGTGTGCCCCAAGTCAACCATCCATCCACATAATCAATGCCAATAGGGGAAAGGGAATAAAAAAAAACATAAAACTATAATTAACATTCAAAATTTTTATAAATACGAGATTTTTTAAATTAAGCAAATAAATAATAAATATCAAAAGAAAGTTAAGGATCATTAACAAAAGCAAATGAGGCCTAATAAAAATAAATATTAAATTATCAAGTATCAAAATATATAACGCCAATTTGTAATTATTAATTAATATTGTAGTTTTGTATTAGAGAGGTTTGGCAATTAGAAGACCAAAATAGTTTTCAAATGACTTTAGGTACGTTAAATGATGTTTTAACGAGTATCAACATTAGATGAAAGATAGCAAATAAAAAAATTAAAAAAAAAGGTGTGGCTCAAAGATGTTAAAAATAAACTAATAATACTAATTTAGATTTAATGATTAAAATACGGGGGAGAATATTTTGGTTTAAGAATATAAAATATATTAAAAGAATTGAAATATTAATATTTTAAATGTATATTTTATTACACAGAAAATATCAGTAAAGAGGTTTATATAATCCAATTTAATTAAAAAAATGAGGTGTGGTTAACATACGACCTTCATAGACAAACAGTCTTCACGTAACATTTATTTTTAATATTAATTTAATTAATTAAAAACGAAAAAAATGTCTAACAATTCTAATATTATCATCCCCCAATGAATGTAGGTAACATTTATTTGAAATGATTCCACAGTTTGAAGAAGAAAATAACCACCGAAACTTGAAAATTCGGATTCTATAAAAAAATGCGCCTTAATATTTCCTTGCACAACCTAAGGTAGAAGAAATTACAAAAACTACTTCTATAATGGTCTATTTGGCAATGGAAATATTCGTGCGTGTGAAGAAGGGAACAAAGTCAGGATTTGTTTCCTTTTTCAAACTGATAACTAGTATTTCCTAGATTTTTCTAGATATCAGCTGATAGTTTCTTAGATTTAAGCCCAGGCTGTACAAAAAACTGCTAAATCTCATGACATGTCCTAATTTTTAATATCCACTTACAGACATCTGAACTATACATTGCCAGCAGGTTAAGTATCCACATGAGAGTTCATCGATGGATTTGCAAAATATACTTTCTTCCTTCAAAAGCCTAATTCGACCTAATCGTACATTGCCTCAGAGCCGAAAAGACAAAAAGAAAATTAATCACTAGATGATCCAAGGTATAGTAAAAATTGTTAGGTACATCCCAGATGAATTCAAGCAATTTTATGGCGAGGTGATCACGAAGCCAACCACTGAAATGGCACAAGATGGTGATAGTGAAGGGGAACAATCGTTGATTTGAAACAAATCTTTCTTCAAACTGCTGATTCAAATAAATAATATTGTAAATTTGCTTTAAATTTTTATTTGTGAACAATTTTAAAATTACTCGTAGTCTAATCCTACATTGGGTAGAGCTCTCTAATCAGATTATTTAAAATGATTATCTTTTACCAATAATAAGCCGAGTGTGATGTGACAGATCACTCATTAACTCCCCAGAAAAAATTCCATACTCGGTGAAGAAGTTTTTACTTGAAAAATTCAACCCCCGCCTTCCTCTACATGCATAATGACCCAGGCTTTGAATAGAGCTTGTCTAATGGATACAATGCATCGCTTGGAATAATCTTTTTGAAATAGATGAATTTCACTTCACAGCAGCATCGTAACTAAGAGATTTGTTAGTAAGGGCAAAGCTTAATTTGCTACCCCCTCCTTACCAATATTATTAAATATCTAAGGGCGTTTGTCCCTTATCTAAGTCAAATTGATTTTAAAATTTTAATCGTTCCTTAAATTTGAGTCGCTAAAATTTACTCGCCCCTAAAATTTTTGCGGCCTTAAAATTTTGCCGCCCTAGGCCTCATGGGCCAGTGGGGGGGGGGGGGCTGCAGTCCCCCTCCCCGAAATCCTACAAGTGAAAAGAATAAAAATGAAACTGCTCAAGTAGTAGTCGATCTATCTAAATAAACTTGGTAATAAATGTCACATTAAGGTTGGCATATCTAGAGTTGTAAAATATCCAGAGAATAATGAAGAAATGGAGATATCAGCCAAATTGGAATAATTCAGGTTCAATAAAACTCCCAGAATAAGACGTTTCGGCCTGAATTTATTTGGCCATCTTCAGTTATTGGGAATTATACACATAGTGCAAGTGCACATGTGATCAAACCGGGATTTGTCAATAATAAAATTTTTTCGCTTCATATACAAAATTATATGGCTTCTGTGCCCAAGCTCAGAGATAAAGATAATTATTGAACCTGGATTATTCCAATTTGGCTGATATCTCCATTTCTTCATTATTATCACATCACCAGCCACAACCTCAAAAAGCAAATATCCAGAGTTTTAGCACGACTCTAAAATATTTCATGATTTGTTTAGGTGGTCTAATAATGCTTCTAGATACATAAAATAAAATAAAATTTCACCCCCGCCTTCCATTTGGGGTATTCTATACCTCGCAAACCCCCCGGTATACCCATCAGCCGACCCAAAAAAAAATAAATTTCTAGATACGCCAATTGTCAAGGGCCTAACCTTAAATCCACCACTGCCACGAATTATTATTTATTATTATTATTTAGAATTTGTTAATTTGGTAATTTCTTGGATACCTTTGATTTCAATATGTTCATCTGTCATTTGGTTTTTGTGAACCACTTTTACTATTTTGCCCATACCCCCTAGTTCTGGCTCAGGGTGTCAGTGTGATTAAAATATCAGACAATGGATATGATCAAAAATAATCTAATTTAATAATTTAATTTAATTATTATAAAATTTAAAAATAAATTTATAAATATTTAATCTCACTATAATGGGTTACTGCCATGTTAAACGACTAACAAAACGATGAATGAACACAATGAATTTGAACACTAAACCTTTAATTAATATTATATATCACAACACTTATTAAAAAATATAACTTACTTTGACTTTAGAATATAGTTCGTATCATAAAAAGCGTAAATATGGTAAAATTAACAAAAAAATAACTTTCCACTAAAATATTTTAACAATGATTGTTAGGCGTCATCACGTGACTGAAAATAAATTGAACGAACGAGTCTTAGACTCTTCCTGCCATCTAACCAATGAGAGAAATTTCAAAAGAACCAATCAGAGCATTGAAGATTAAATATCATCCAATCAGAGACTTAGAAAAAGTTAATGGCGTTCAAGCAACAAACGGCAAGCGGATAAAACAAATGCCTAATATGATGAATGTCATATGTTGATATTTTTATCTAAATATAGACATAGAAATATATCAAAAGAAATTTGAATCAACGTGTAAAATTTACAAACATTAATATTTTGTTACCATAGCAACCATTTCTCCTATCTTTCTTATGAAGTACAAGAGTAAAGTGTGCTTCAAACAATTTTGAAGGCAAAACGAGAATATACATTTGAAAGAGCATCTAAAAAATAATTGATTTTTGAATTTTAATCAAAATCGTTAGGGCGAATTTTGAGAAAATCGAAAAAAAACTGAAAAAGTGCATCAGTAAAGTATTAGTATTTTTTGGCCGATTTTGTTCAAAAGCTTCCTGTTAGGTCTCAGGAGGGTGCCTAACTTAAATATAAAATTTCAACTTCCTAGCTCTTTTGGTTCTTGAGACACAGAGTTCACAGAGAGACTAGAGAGACAGACACAAACACACAGAGAAAGAACATGTTGTGAAAACCACTTTTTCGGACAAAGGGGACCTCAAAACGTGTATATCCATCAAAATCTCCCGACATCGAATTTTTAACAAGAATCTAATACTTTCTCTATATATTAACATATATAGAGGCAAGAGAAAATAAAAACACAGCTCACAATTTTTCGAACCTAATTTCGTAGTAGATAAGACTAATGGATATTGGTCCATTGTATAAAGATTTCAAGCCTATTTTTTGCTTATTTTATTTATCTTTTCTGTTTTTTGCTTACATTTATTTTATTTTGATTTGACCCTGCGAAAGTAACGTTTTATCTATAATTTTATTGCACGAATTCCAACTATACACAGTTCGCCAAGCAGCTCGAAACATTTCCAAAGCAAGGATTCTGATAGATAGATAGATTTGCAGCGCCTGTGATCACTTTTATTTACAAGGCTCATTTCATTAGCACGAGCCATATGATAGAGAAATACATTCAGAGGTCCATTCTTTAGTGGGTTGCGAGTTTCATTCGAGACAAATCTAATTATGAAATTGTGCAGTAAATTAGGTGGAATTCTTGCTTTTACAGACTCATTTTTATAGGTCTAAATTTATTTATTTATTTTTTAAGGTGCTTTTCGACATCTCAGGCTATTTAGAGCCTTGCCATTATTTTTCTAACTCAATATAAAGCTTCTAATTGATATTTAATAATTAGTAAAAATAGGAATAAAAGAAAATGAATATTAAATGTAAAAATCTGGTGTGACTGGTCGCACAGCACACAACTTTCTCTTACCCTTCGGCAAGAGAAAGTTGTGTATTGTGCTTGTCACGCCAGATTTTTGTGTGTCGAGATATATTTAGTTTCCCATAGGAATTTAGTTAAATTGACCACTTACATTTTATAAGTAAAAATCTGAAATACTATATCAGTAAAGTGTGCTTCAAACAATTTTCAGAAAAAAATAAGAATATACATTTTAAAGAGGATCTAAAAAATAATTGAATTGTGAATTATATACAAAATCGCTAGAGCCGATTTTGAGAAATTCGAGAAAAACTGAAAAAGTACTTCAGTAAAGTTCTTGTACTTTTTGGTTGATTTTTTTCAAAAGCTTATTTTGACTGTCCGGGAGGGTACCTAAGTTAAATATAAAATTTCAATCTCTTAGCTCAATTCCCTGATGCTTAAAATTTGCGGGACCCACTTTTTTGGACGCAGGAGACCTCAAAACATACAGTGAGGGACAATATTAAGTCCCACCCATGAGTTTTATACTTGTGATTATTTCATTGTTTTGATAAAAGAAATTGAAAATTTTAAATGAAAATTTTCTAGGTTTGAACCATGAGAGTTTTCAATAAAAAATATACAATATTTTTTTAAAAACAATGAAATAATTACAAGTAGAAAACGCATGGGTGAGACTTAATATTGTCCCTCACTGTACATATCCATCAAAATCTTGACATCGAATCTTTGACATGATCGCAATACTTTCTCTCTATATATTACATAAATAGGTAAGAGAAAGTAAAACAGATCTCAATCTTATGTTTTTATCATCTAATCAGTTCTATTGTCTTAAAAAGTTCACGACTAAGATTTGTTAAAACTAATTTATTTGCAAATAAATAAATTATTATTATAAAAAATATAAACAAGGTTTCAATATTAGAGAAAGACTCCAGGAAACGAATGCACAAATGACCTTCAAGCATCACTTATTGAAATAAATAAAAATTATACTTTATTATTTAAATTATAGGCTTATCCAGAGAGGACCATCCACTTTGGGACTTGAACCAGCATAGTCCTAGGAGATCCTAAGAAGATATTTAAATTTGGAGTGAATCTTGTGCAGAGAGGGGGGGGGGGGTAAAAAAAAGCCCCACAATATTTTCATCATCCCCTTAAGCAAATCTTTTGAAAGCATTTAAGATGTTTGTCTCAACTCTTCTCTCTTTGTTATATATACTTAGAGAGGGGGGGAGTGAATCTCCTGAACCTCCTTGACCCATTATAAATTTCTATGATTTAAATTAATTTTTAAAATGTTTGGAGATACCCAATTTTGGGATATTATAATAAAATTTAAAATTCTTTATATAAAGAAACAAAACAATTTTTTCATGAGTGATTAGTCTTCAAATTTTTTCTTTTCATTAAAAGTTCAAATACTATTATAGTATGAATTATAATAACTTATTCAAATAGATGTCTGAACAAAGGTTACATTTATACAACCTAGTACCATTAATGTTAATAAAAAATAATATAATTCAAATTTAATCAATTTGTAAAATTAAAATATGTATATTAAATTAAAGGAAATGTTTTACAAAAAGAAAAATCAATTTTAGTAAGATAGGGAGAAATTATTTTTATCATAATGTTAAAATGTAATGAAGAGTGGGAGGGATAGGCAATTCTATTTTAAAAATTTATTTGATAGGTAGGCTAGACCGGAGCAGTTTATGTTAATAACTATATTATTATTTGAGATAGCAAATTGGAACTTTGCTAAAATAAAAATTCGGCTCATTAATTACCATCTTCCGGGCCGCATCCCCAAACGCCGCAAAGGTCAGTTAAACTTCCCACATCATCCCCAATCCTATTGTAATAATTTGATCATGTTTTATTGTTTTGTACAGTGAGGGTCAATATTAAGTCCCACCCATGCGTTTTCTACTTGTGATTATTTCATTGTTTTTTAAAAAAAATATTATATATTTTTCAATGGACACTTTCATGGTTCAAACCTAGAAAATTTTCAATCAAGATTTTCATTTTCTTTTATAAAAACAATGAAATAATCACAAGTAGAAAACCAATGGGTGAGACTTAACTTTGACGTTCACTCTACCTATAATTCTATGACCTTGTCACTGTCAAAATTTCTCCCTTCAGATCGAACTTATCCTTAAGTTTCTTAGTTCCGACATTTCGTCTTCCAGTTTATATTGGATAGGTATAGATTTAACTGTTTTGGACCTTCCTGACTATGTTTTTTCTTCCATAATTGAGACCTGGTTTTCAACTTCGTCATTCTCAGTATGTAATAGGTTTCGTTGTATTCTTTCAACTCAACAAAAATCACTAATAAGTTATCAAAGATATTTTCGAACCCATCTTTACGTTAGTTTCCAGAATTCCAAATATTTTTATCCATGAGCCATGGAAAATTATTTGTTATGTGTTTGCAGTGCCCCTATAACACCTTCTATTTACATGCATGAAAAAGAAGATGTTTGAGATTTATAACAATTGTTTTCATTAAACATGTATATATATATATATATATATATTTGGAATTTGGGGATCTTTTGGTTTTAATGGGTGAATTGATGAAAAAGAAAAAGGAAAATTAAAACCAAAAGATCCCAAATTCCAAAAATATATGGCAATCCCAAAATTCACAAAATATATATATATGAGAGATATGTAGAGGCAGAAGCAGCCAAGAAAGCTGCCTCTGCCTCTATGCATCCTTCATTAAAATCCACAGTCACAACTTGCTCATCAATATATATATAAATATGAACTATATTGACAAACTTTATACTCCTTCTCAAGAATTAGATGAGGATGAAGGATTAAAATGACCAGAAATTACTCAATAATCATTGATTGCCATTTTTTACGAGTTCTGTCAATTTTTTTGTAATATTTAATTCTTAATTATAAATTATTGTATTTAATAATTCCAAATCAAAAAGTAAAAATTTAAATGGCTCATTGTAAATGTGGATTTTTCTATTATCTAGTTAATCATGCAAAAATATAAAATTCTATTACAGTACCTCTTTCCTTGAATAAATCATGATATTGCTCTAGTTCGTTTTCTTTTAACCAGTCAAAAACTTCAGGCAAATCTTCAGAATTAATATCTCTTACTTGAGCAAAAACGCACATTAAAAGTTTTGTCAACGATAAAATACATGCTAATGAAATAAGAATCCCGACTAATATCATTGGATTATGAGTTGCCATTTTTGAGCTAGTCTACTAATAGGCCAATTGTTTTAAATCACATATTGAATATGTATAAATAGTGAGTATTAATTATTTTTTGTTAATTTTTCAAAAGCCGGCACTTTTATTATTAAATTCAATCGTAAATAAAACTTTTATTTTTACTTTAATGAACATTTCATGTAATCGAATAATGAATAAGTCGCACCAAGTGATGTTTGTCTAAAGTGAGGTTTTAAATTTATTACAATTTAGAGTTTGTAACATAAAAAGACAATTTAATAATTTCAATGTTATATAGGCCATTTTGAACAAATGAGATTATTCCCTGGATGACAGGAGTCGGAGCAAGGCTGCCAAAAGATTTCATTATCAAAAACTAAAATCCTAAATGTCATAATATCAATAGTTGATTATAATATAATTTTAAAAATTAAACCCTTTCTCAGATGGGCAATAAAAAACTTCTCTTCTGAATTGAATTTTTTATTTTTTTTCCATTTCAAATTTCCCATCATATTTGAATTTTTTTCCGCCATATAGCTGGAAATTTAATCTAAACTTTTTCTTAGGGCCGATAGTATAAAGCTAGTTCAAAGTTTGAACCTCGGTCAACAGGCGATTTGACCGAGAATTGCGTAGTATAAAACTTGACCGCCAGTCAAATCAGCTTTGACCGAGGTTCAACTTGACCGGCCGAATTCGGCCAGTCAAATTTTTGACCGGAGTTCAAATAGCCAATTTTGACAGCTGGCCATATGTGATCACGTATTTTTAAATACATAAAACAAAAAATATAAATACCAAACAAAGTAAAAATACAGTTTATTATAAAATTGACAATATATTTTAATTATAAAATTAGTAATGTTGGTAAAATTTTAAAATTATATAAATATTCACAAAATAATAATAATAAATTTTATATTAATAATAAGGGAATAAATATTAATAAATAAAAAATAATATTATTATATATATTATTTATTTTTTAGCAAAAAGCTTTAGTCCTCAGGCCTTTTTCTATCCTTTTTTTTTTTTTTTTTTCTTTTAAAAAGAAAAGTTATTCGAATAAAATAATATATTTGTAATCGTGTCTACTATTATGTTTGATATGATTGCCTGATTGTGAGGAGTCGACAAATCGGATTTGACGGAATATATATATTATAAACTATAATTGATAGCAGTGGTGGATTAATGCAATTTTGTCGGGGGGGGGGGGCGGTTTTTTGTATTTTTTTTTATTTTTTTTATTTAAGGACTTTGTGGGCATCTATGGCCATTTAGATCCCTTTCCTATTTATTTAAATTGATTGGTAACAAATTCAATTGAAATTAAAGCCCGGAAATCATAATTTCTTTAGATTACTAGTTTTTTATAATATTGGGAATTTCTTCTCGGGGGGGGGGGGCGAGGGGGCGATCGCCCCCCCCCCTTTATATCCGCCCCTTTACTGATTGTTTAAATTTGGCCATCTTAGCAATAATTTTAAAACAGCAAGCTGACAGCAACTCAAAAATCATAAAAATGAATTCAAAATAAATATGAAGTTAGCAACAGGCGAGTTTGTCAATGGTATGAGCTTCGGTCATGGGACCGGAGTTCATTTTTTATACTACGGAACTAGATTTGACTGCGGTCAAATGTTGACTGAGGTTCCCTTGACCGGCGGTCAAAAGTTGACTTGACCGAGCGTTATACTATCGGCCCTTAGTCCATCGACCTTCTTTCATTATGACCAACATACAATTCATATCTTATAAGACAAACATTTATCGATTGCTCCCGAGCACTAACACACTGCCAAGGCCCTTTCACTAATTCACTTCTTTTTTCCCCTCAGGTGTCTTTTCACCATCAGAATTTCTCGCTGATTGGTTGGCGCATTTTCAATCCAACAATGAATCCATTATCTGGTCTAACTTCAAGGGATTTTTTTGTAATTTTAAGAGGAATCGAAGTTTCTTCTACAGCAACAATCTCAAAGGTCTTTATCAGATGGTAGAGAAGAATTTTGCACTCCATCCGAGCGTATCGATTGGCTGTAATAATAAAAAGGAAATTAAACAGGATGCCCTTCAAAGGTGAGTTGAATTGATTCTTTACCGATGCACATTCTTGGCCCCAGGCCGAATGGCATGTACGTGATGGGATCAATCGATTGCTTGTTCTCTTCGCTGAATCTCTCGGGAATGAATTTCTCTGGCTCAGGGAAGAATTCAGGATCCCGATGGAAACCAAAATAGGGAAGCATTATAACCTCGCCGGGTTCAATGGTAAATGCAGAGTACGATTCAGTGGCAGGGAAAGTGAAACGTTTAGTGCATGTCCGATCGATTTGCGCCAGAGGAGGATATCGGCGTAACGATTCTGAAAAATTTAAATTGATCAAGTTGAATCATGATTTATTAAGGTGCTTCAGGAGGCAAGCTGCTTGCATGTTTTTGCTGATAAGATGGCGTTAGGGGTCTTAAAAAATTAGCCAAAAAGCTAAACTATTACGAATATTTGCCAATAGATGGCAGGCTGTTAGGGTTATATTTAGGGCCGATAGTATAAAGCTAGTTCAAAGTTTGAACCTCGGTTAACAGGCGATTTGACCGAGAATTGCGTAGTATAAAACTTGACCGCCAGTCAAATCAGCTTTGACCGAGGTTCAACTTGACCGGCCGAATTCGGCCAGTCAAATTTTTGACCGGAGTTCAAATAGCCAATTTTGACAGCTGGCCATATGTGATCACGTATTTTTAAATACATAAACAAAAATATAAATACCAAACAAAGTAAAAATACAGTTTATTATAAAATTGACAATATATTTTAATTTAAAGTATAAATAATAGTTAGTAATGTTGGTAAAATTTTAAAATTATATAAATATTCACAAAATAATAATAATAAATTTTATATTAATAATATGGGAATAAATATTAATAAATAAAAAATAATATTATTATATATATTATTTATTTTTTAGCAAAAAGCTTTAGTCCTCAGGCCTTTTTCTATCCTTTTTTTTTTTTTTTTTTTCTTTTAAAAAGAAAAGTTATTCGAATAAAATAATATATTTGTAATCGTGTCTACTATTATGTTTGATATGATTGCCTGATTGTGAGGAGTCGACAAATCGGATTTGACGGAATATATATTATAAACTATAATTGATAGTGGCTAAACGTGTTTTTTGACAGCAATCAACTAAAAAAATTCACTCAAATGAGAAAGATGCCAAAATAAAATAATACCATTTTTTTTTTGTATTATATTTGTAAATTGTTTTTTTGTTGAAATTAAAAAAAAAAAAAAAATATTACAATATTTTTGCGTTCTCTGGAAATTTTTGTTGCTCCATATATAACTAATTTTTAATCAAGAACCCCCCTCCCTGGTCTATGGTGTTTCGATTTATTTATTTATTTATATTTTTATATGTGCCCCTTTACTGATGTTTAAATTTGGCCATCTTAGCAATAATTTTAAAACAGCAAGCTGACAGCAACTCAAAAATCATAAAAATGAATTCAAAATAAATATGAAGTTAGCAACAGGCGAGTTTGTCAATGGTATGAGCTTCGGTCATGGGACCGGAGTTCATTTTTTTTTATACTACGGAACTAGATTTGACTGCGGTCAAATGTTGACTGAGGTTCCCTTGACCGGCGGTCAAAAGTTGACTTGACCGAGCGTTATACTATCGGCCCTTAATCTCATGTATTTGTTTGATTTTCGTTGATCTTTAAATAATGAATAGTTTATAAATATTATAACATGAAAATATATGAATAGAGGCAATTTAAGTAGAAGATGTAGGCAGCCAGCAAATAATAAAAAACTTTATTTAATTATCGTCGACGTTTCGGGATCAAATCAGGACGACATTAACAGTTAATCGTCTTGAAGATTGGATAGATTTGATCCCGAAACGTCGACGATAATTAAATATCTGACTGCAGACTACCTATCTAATTAATTCTGATATAAATATAGGCTTTTATAGTGATCTAATAATGCCGGCTGTTAGACTAGCCTGCCATCTTTTGCAAGAGGGGTGAACAATTTGCCCGTTAATTTTTAAATAAATACCTAAATTTATTTTTGACTTTGTCACCACTTTATTTTGTTATTATAGGATAGGATATTAATGATTTTTACATTTTTAGATTTATAAAAAAAATTACAATTTCATAATAGTTTTTTATAAATATAAAAAAAAAGTTTTTTAATTAATTGTAATTAAAAAAAGCATTCTATTATGTAAAATGCTCACGGATTTAAATCTTAAAAAAAAAACGCATTAAAAATACTTTAAAATGCCTCAGTATGGCTCAGTGTCGATGTCCACTCCTGAAGCCCCTTAACTAAACTATGTTTCAATATAAGTTATTATTTATAGGAATTACCTGAGAGGACCATGTCTAAATATTTGAGATCTCTGATGTATTCGTAATCAATCTCCTCAATTGGATGAGTGTCAAATTCATTAAACAATTTTGTTTGCACTTCTGGATATTCAGCCAGTTGAATAACAGTCAAGGACAAAGTCGTTGCAACCGTCTCGAAGCCCGCCAAGAAGAATTGAATGCATTGCCCGATGATATCTTTGTCCGTTAATTCTAAACAATTTTATGTTGATTTGACTTACAAGGAGAGTACACGGTTGACTCGTCACCGATTTTGATCTCCTTTTATATGGTGAATCTATACTGAAAAATATTTGTATCCTGATCGAACTTTTCGTCCAATGCGCCCTGTAACAATTTTTTTTCTCATCTGAAATTTTAAAATCTGAAAAGGATTGTTATAAGGCTCAAGAAAAGCATATCAACAACAACAACTGATAGCGTAACGGGTAGAGGAGGGGTTAGTAATCCAGGGATCCCAAGTTCAAAACTTGGGTTGTCATTTTTTTTTTTTTTGTATTATTTATTATATAAAAAATAAATATTATATTATATTATAAAAATATTTGATTTATATTTGCGACATATTTATTACATATTTATACAGAAAACAATGAATAATAAATCAATTAGATATATTGTATATATGTCCGAAAAAATATTACCTTTTTTTAGAGACGCAAAGTTTTTGCCACCAGCGAAACCAAAATTTTCTTCATGTGCCGTTCGCGGAACATTTCCTCTTTTGTGGAGCCAAAATTTTCGCGCTATGGGGTTGCGCAAACATTTCGGGGGGGGGGGGGCGAGACCCATTATTGGCTCTATATTCCTATGTATGTACGGTATATGCCCTCGGCCCCTCGACCTCCCCCTTATATACGCCCCTGAATTATTCATTTATATATCTAATTGACTTATTATTCATTGTTTTCTGTATAAATATGTCGCAAATATAAATAAAATATTTTATAATATAATATTTATTTTTATATAATAAATAATACAAAAAAAAAAATGTCAACCCAGGTTTGAACTTGGGATCCCTGGATTACTAATCCTCTCCTCTACCCGTTACGCTATCAGTTGTTGTTGTTTATATGCTTTTCTTTGAGCCTTATAACAATCCTTTTCAGATTTTAAAATTTCAGATGAAAAAAAATTGTTATACAGGGCGATTGGACGAAAAGTTCGATCAGAAACACAAATATTTTTCAGTAGAAATTCACCAAATAAAAGGAGATCAAAATCGGTGAGATCAACGTTACTCTCCTTGTTAGATTTCTCATTTGTTGAATTTGTCCAATATGTTGAAGTAAAATAATAACGAACCGATAATCTCTCCGAGGGGCGAAGTCGGCCTCCTTGATCAGTTGCTCTTTTTGTGTTCTTGCCTTGTTACTGGCCTCCAGAAGCAAATGGATCATGTCGGGACGGACGATTCCTTCTTTTCTTCTCTGGTTGATTGTCTCTTGAACGATTTCAGTAAAGAAATCTAAAGCCGTGCAACTGAAGAATCCTTTCGGCCATAAAAACTAACAAAGAGAAACATTCGAAAATCGTGTTTTTTTTTTGTTTTTTTTTGAGAAACCCGAGAGAGGGAAGGCTTTTGTTCCTACCTCAAACAATTTTGGAGACATGTGAAAGACTAACGACTTAATCAGTCCAATTGCTGACGTGAAATTAGACATTTCTCTTCCCATTAAATAAAATTCATTTTTTGGATTTTTTAGTGAATCCACTTCAATTCCGAATGCCGCCGAAGCGATTGCATCGTTTGTAAATCGAGTGAAAAAATTCTTCATTTCCATTTTAAGAATTCCATCTAAAATTTATAAAAAAATTATATTATTAAGAAAAAAAAAAAACCCCTTTTTTCCATCACTTCACTTGAAATTAAAATACCTGATCTACAATTATTGTTGCGCGTCTCTTCGATTAAAAACTCAACTACTTGTCTGCTGCATTTGTCAATCAAAGGGAAAATAATTCGCAATTTATTGGCAGTGAACGCCGGACTGAGAGTCGCACGCAGATTCCTCCATCGCTGCCCTGAAAAATTATTTTCATTAAGAATTTCGGAAATTTATTATTAGGCCTAAAAACTATTTATTTATAATCGATTCAGAATAAATGCTTCAAAGTCTTTCTGTAGATTCAATCCATGGCATTTTACAGTCATTGACTACGAGGGCAGGTCAATAAGTCCGTGACTTTTTGAATTTCCCGCCTCTTAACTGAAATGGCAACACTGCTCCTGTCAGCAGGCAACTATCAGCTGACTCCTGCCGAAATGTGAACCAGCTGGGTCTTTTCCACTACACCAAGCCCGACGGCTATTTTACTTGTTGGAAAAATTCCCCTAATAATATTTTACTTGTTGTTTACCTTTGAGTCCAAATAAATTTCGGCTGCTTATATTATTTTCATTATCACTTGTTAGAAAGAAATGATCAGAAAAATGATCAAAATCTTTTATCGTAACAATTTTAAGCAATTCCTTATCAGCAATAACTAATTGTGGTTTAGATAAAACGTACATCATTCCGAGGCCTCCATTCTTTTTGAATTTATCATAGATATCAATTGTAAAATCATACCTGGAATAAAAAAAAAAACAAAACAAAAACATGTCATGAAGGAAACTTGAAATTTATATAATCTTATTATTAAATCATTAAAAAAAAAAAACATTTTGCATAATTTATGGAAAGCGAATTCTCCTTTACCTGGTATTTGATCCCCCCCCCTCCCCCCACCCCCAACAACTAGATCATTGGCGTTAGTTAAAAATCTGTTATTTATAATTTTTTTTTTTTAATTTTTAGACATTAACTCACAGAAAGGTGAAGTAAAAAAAGACTTAATTAGGGCCAACAACGTGGGCTTAACTAGGGGGTCCTGGCCACCCCCCCCCCCCCCCAGAAAACTCCTGCCTCCTCTCCAGATGGCTCCCCCCGCCCCAAGAAAAATTGAAACAATATGGGGCCCAGGTCCCCGGGGCCCATGCCCCCCCCCCCTTAACCAATGGCCCCCCAGCCAAATTCCCTAGTTACGCCCATGGCCATCAATTATTTATTTATGTCTACGTTTCGGGGACTATACGTCACCCATCCTCAGGACAAAGGTTATAAAAAAAGAACAAACTTTCATTGTTCAAAGGAGGTATATATTTAAATTGGTAGAAAAAATAAGCAACTACAACTAATTTCAATTTATTCAATATTATCAAAACCGACGTTTCGGTCACATATGGGCCTCTTCAGAACTAATTTAATGTTAAAATATATCCTCGCCAAGTTTATTGGTAACATATGTAAATCGCTCAACCATGTTATTGTAAAATCTTTCAATTTTTATACCATGGAGAGAATGAATTCACTCATTGGACATTAACATGATTGAACGATTTATGACTTGGCTTCACAGGATCAAGAGAGTTATGAGCGAGCTTGTCTTGTCGGAGACAACAGCATTGGATAGGGTAGAATGGAGGGCTAAGGTTAGGATCGCCGACCCCGCACCGCGGGATTAATGATGGCGAAGAAAGAGGAAGAAGAACACACCCTCTTAAAGGGAAAAATATGCGTAACATCTACACTACTAAACCCCCCATGCATTGATCATGTGATTATTTCATTGTTTTTTTTTTTTTTTTTTTTTTTTTTTTTTTAATATGAAAAATCTTTAAAGGATTTCTTCTTTTATAAAAATAATGAAATAATCAAAACGCATGGCGATATTTAAATATCGACTCTCACTGTACTATCTGAACCGATAATTGTGAGCCGGCTGATGAAATTTAAATTTAGCTACACCCACTCCCAATCTAATCTCCAAGGTCAACTTTGTTTCTATCTCATTCAAGTGTCAACAAATAATCATCTTATTTTTGACGAAGTGTCTAAATGCGTTCCGTTAAAAATGTGATGCGGAAAGTGAAAAGGAACCTCTTGTCGGTCAAGTAAAATTATGGGTACGGGCATTTTTAGTCGAATTAGGTCAAAAATATCGATTTTTGGCTTTCGATTGAATACGATTCTTCACTATTTGCTAAACAGGTTTATTCGGTAATTTTAGCGATGAGAATCCGTTTTAGTAACCTTAAATAGTTTTTCATTGTGTTTTGCTCAAAATCCTGTTTTTTTATATGTGTCACTTTTTTAGTTTTTGGTCTTAAAATGTTCCAGAAATTATACTCTACAATAAAATATCGATAACTCAATTTGGAAAATTTCCGTCAAGAGTCTCTTTTCAATTCCCACATCACAAATAATCCTTAATTGTTTACCAATATTAAATTACACAAATCATAGTAGATTTAGTGCTTATAAAGACAAGATTTTGTTAATGTTATCTCGAAAGAATACATTTTTATTTTATTATACAATCTCTCAAAATGCCGAATATACATGTAATATACTTACAAATTCTCCCTTCTGAACATTAATTTACACCAATGGTTGAGTACACAAACAGGTTTAGGTCCATTTTGATTTTTGAAATGAAATCGAAAACGATTATAAATAAAGAAAACTAATAGAGAGAAAAAGATAACGAGGAGGGCGAGTAAAAGCGAAGACATATTATGCCCTCGGAGTGTGAACTCATTCTAAACACAAACTGAATTATTTGAATAGATGATTGACGTCATAAGCAAGGCGGAGAAATTAACTTTAATTCCTGTAACTCTCTCGGAGAGAGGTTTGAATTCCAGAAGGCCCTCGGGCCTTGGTGTAGGGCGCTAACCGTGCTGGCCTTCTGTACCAAGGGTCGCGGGCCACATATTTCAATTTAATTGGCTACCAATAAATTGAAATAATTAGAGTCGGGGTCTAAATAGCCTCCTTTGCCGAAAAAGACCTTGATGAAATTAAAAAAATCAAAAAAATCCAGAAAACTCATCTTGATGATAAAGAGTTGAAAATGATAGAATTCATTTTGATTGAGAAAAATCAATTATAAAAAGATTTCTCTGCGCCCACTGGCTTTTACTTCGTCTTCGTCTTCAGCTTCAGCTACGTTTCCCTCGGCGCAACTCTCACGATTATCGTTCAATGATTAAACTTGAGCACTATTTCTTTGTTTTTTTTTTTTTTTTTTTATAATAAAAACATTCACACTTTTTTCTCATTCACACTCACATTCACACACACATTCACACAGTCTTTTCGGCAACTTAGGCCATTTAAGACTTTAGACGATAACCGTTGTAATATATATTAATCTATTGTGGGTTCAGGCATTTCTATTTAAGCCATCTGGTATCCAAATGGCTTAAATAAAATCATCGGACTGCCTGGGTCCGAACCCGCGACGTTTGGTATAGGAGGTAGGCACGCTACCTACTACGCCAAACTCGGGGGCCTATTTCTTTGTATTTTCTATAAGCTGTTTTGCTCCGAACGATTGCCGCCATTAATAAACTCTAGAATCAATTTTTTTTTTTTAAACCTCATTTTTTAGGCAAAAAATTGCCATTTTCCTGTGAATAAAGTCATAAGCCCATTTTCATTTTCTTCCTCATTATAATTGCTTTTTAAAACATAAACTAGGGCAAATTACTGTTCCATTCTCTACTATATGTTCTATAAGACATTCAAGTGTTCATTTTATAGAGATTCGTACTTTTGATTAATTAATTATTATTAAAATAAATATTTTTTTATATACAGTAGATCACGTGTCATCGCAATAGTTTCCTGGAAATGACTGTTTGTTTAAAAAACTAATGAACTTGTATTTTGTTGGGTAGAGATTAATAAAGAGTCTTTTTTGTAAATTGTGAAGTTTTTTGAGAGGAGGTTAACAGAGTTAGTTAACAATATACAGAATAATTAAAGCCAAGTCACCGTAATAATTAAAAAATTTTTTGATAATTAAGGTGTTATCACAATACCAGAAAAAAAAAACAAATTTCATAGTTGCCCTTGCATTTGATTAATTTAATGTTTTTGTGAATTGAATGATGGCACGTATGAGACCGAAACTTCTCACTTGTGCACAAATCACTAGCCATTAAAAAAATCCTCAAGGATAAAAATCTGGTGTGACTGGCGCACAGCACACAACTTTCTCTTACCTTCGGTAATCGAAAGTTGTGTTCTGTGCTTGTCACACCAGATTTTTTGTGTCGACATATATTTAGTTCCCGACAGTACGGAACATTTGAATTCAAGATGTAAAATTTATAAGTATGGGAAAATATTTATATTTTGTTACCATGGCAACCATTTCTCCTATCTTCCCTATGAAATACAAGAGTAAAGTGGTCTTCAGAAGATTTCAATTGCAAAATGAGAATATACATTTTAAAGAACATCTAAAAAATAATTGATTTTTGAATTTAAAAAAAAATCGTTGGAGCAAATTTTGAGAAAATCGAAAAAAACTGAAAAAAGTACATCAGTAAAGTACTAGTACTCTTTGGCCGATTTTGATTAAAAGCTTATTTTACCGGTCCCGGGGGTGTTTAACTTAAATATAAAATTTCAACCTCGTAGCTCAATTCCTTCATGCTTAAAATTGAACACAGACACACACACCCACCCACCCACAGACAGACCATGTCGCGAAAACCACTTTTACTTTCTCTTACCCTATATATGAAATATATAGAGAGAGAAAGTATTGCGATCATGTCAAAAATTCGATGTCGAGATTTTGATGGATATACATGTTTTGAGGTCCCCTGAGTCCAAAAAAGTGGGTCCCGCAAATTGGTCTGGGTGTGTGTGTGTGTGTGTGTGTATGTATTGTGTGTGTCTGTGTGTATGTATGTGTGTGTGGACAGATTTTTAGCATGAAGGAGTTGAGCTAGCGGATTGAAATTTTATATTTAACTTAGGTACCTTTGAAGAATCTCAAAATAAGCTTTTGAACAAAATCGGCCAAAAAGTACTAGTACTTTACTGATGTACTTTTTCAGTTTTTTTCGATTTTCTCAAAATTCCCTCCAAGGATTTTTTTTTTAAATTCATAAATCAACTATTTTTTAGATGCTCTTTAAAATGTATATTCTCATTTTGCCGTTGAAATCTTCTGAAGACCACTTTACTCTTGTTCTTCATAGGAAAGATAGAAATGGTTGCCATGGTAACGGAATTTAAATCTTTTTCTTTTTATTAGATTAAAAATCAATTATTATTTAAATTCCCATTTTTTTTAAATTTATTTGTGTCTTTAATTGTTTCAAAGAAAACATATATGTCTCTCTCTCACTTGCAAACATTATCGTCTCTCTCTACTCTTTTTAAATTCCCTTTCCACCTTATCTTCGCATAGGAACAATGTTAATTTCCTATAGGGATTTGTATGTTAATTTAGATTCAAAAGGGCGGTCCCCTTTAGAACTTTTTAGGCATTTAAAATTTTTTTTTCCAATTCTTATGAAATTTTGTATTTATTTACGATTCTATATTGTGTATAAAATGTCCAAATATGAGATTAAAATTTTGAAAAATAACCATAGTTTATTTGAAGCAGTCAACATTTAAAATGCAAGTTTGAAACTAAGGTGCTATCGGAAACTAAATATATCTCGACACAAAAAATCTGGTGTGACCAGCACACTGCGCAACTTTCTCTTACCGAAGGGTAAGAGAAAGTTGTGTGCTGTGCGCCAGTCACACCAGATTTTTTTGGATTCAGGGGACCTCAAAACGTGAAGATCCATCAAAATCTCGACATCGAATTTTTGACATGAATCCAATACTTTCTCTCTATATATATATTACATATATACATAGGTAAGAGAAAGTAAAAATTCACTTCATGACCAACCAATTGGGTCAGATGCCGAAAAAGTTCTTAAATTAGAATCTCTCCTATTATTCGCTATTAAATGGTAGGCAAAGCCTTTTAACAGCTCCATAAATAAGGATATAATGAAAGATTAAAGAAAAAATTCAATTTAAAAAAATGTTAATTTATTTTAAATGAATATTATTCAAGATATAAGAACTTGGCCATCAAAAATGAAGTTTTGAATTACAATAAATTGAATAGATGTTCAAGTTCTTATATTTATAATATAATCTATAATATAATTATAACAATAATAATTACGATGTAATAACTTTTCTCTTCTTTTTTAGGGGCGAACATGAAATGAGAGGATCTTTTTCAGTTTTTTGTGTTTTAAATATATCACTATCAATACTTGACGATCTTGGCCTTTTCTTTGAAATTTCAAATTTTGTTTCTTGATGTTTCTCTTTGTTTTTCTTCTTTTTCTTTTTTTTCAGTTCCACGCTAGGAGTGTCTTTATCCCAATCTAAAAAAAAAATTGTTTTATATTAAATAAAGGTTAATGTCCATCTCTCTCCACCCCAGTCATAAATATATACATGTCGCCTGCTGAGAATCATATGGCGAAAGTCCGAAAACTCAATTTTTGAGTTATAGTTGGAGGAGCAGGCGACAAATATGGGCACGAGTTTTCTGAAGGGTAGTATTTTCAGAATAGGTTGCATTTTAGTGATGGAAAGATACTCTAGAGTCAGCACTTCCAGTACCGGGAATAAGCCGATAAAGTTGCGGGAAGATGGTTTTTCGCAAATATCTCGAAAACTATGCGGTTTTCAATTATACAAAAATAACCGAAATTAAATTACAAACAAAAATGGTCCGGTACATAATTACGCTAAAGTGAACAGTTCGGGAGATATAGAGGGGTAAATTTTGTAATTCATATGAAAGGAGGCACTGAGATATTTATATCTTTTTACCATGACAACGATTGTTAGAATTACAAATTTCACCCCTCTATATCTCCCGAACCGTTCACTTTAGCGTGATTATGCACTAGACCATTTTTGTTAGTAATATAATTTCAATTATTTTTGTATAGATGAATTTTTGCGGAAATCCGCATAGTTTTCGAGATAATTGTCAAAAGCCATCTTCCCGCAACTTTACCGGCTTATTCCCGGTACTGGAAGTGCTGACTCTAGAATATCTTTCCATCACTAAAATGCAACCTATTCTGAAAATATAAGCCTTCAGAAAACTCTTGCCCATTTTTGTCACCAGCCCTCCAACTATTAAGTCTTCCAAACCTTAAACCGTTTTCTCTTCTCTTTTGAGTGTCAAAGTGGCGAAAATAAATTTCAATTCTTTGCTCTTGATTCTGGCCTTTTCATTTGTTGCTCGGCTATTTAAATGTATCTGTTTATAAAACTTTCAAACTCCTTTTCACCAAATTCTCAGCAGGCGATATACTAGTAATTGTAGATCTGATTAAAAAGAAAGGCAAGAACTGCGAAAAAATGGATAGTAAATATTATAAATAAATTTATTGTCCCATCGTCAGTTACCCAGAATTAGTTATTTGATATTCAGGCATACTCCCCAAATAACTTGCTTGATAGGAATAAATCATCGCCAGCCAACGTATGTAGAGTGAGAATCAAAGTTGTTGTTTTCTTCATTACATTACTTTTTTATTGAAAAATTTTCAAGGTTTAGACAAATAAATATTTAAAAAAAAACAATGAAATAATCACATATAAAAAAGATTTGGCATTCATTGTGCATTTATTATGCCTGTATATTAAATAACTAAATTTGGAACACTTTCAACATTTGATGATAGCACACAGTCTGATTATACAATAATTTAACATGAAATTGAATGAGGAGTTATTTTTGGCAGCGCCTGCGGCTTCTTTATATATATATATATATCAATATATTTCATGAAATAAGCAATTTCGTCAATTCGGCGTAACATATATATATATATATGTTCTGGAAGGTTTCCGCGACTGGATGTATGCGAAGATAAGTTTTCTCGGGTTGAGTCGCGTGTGATGTTCAGATATACTCGACGTTTCGGCTCTCCTTTTGGAGCCATTTTCAAGAGTATGGGATTAGGGGGGAATTGTTGGGGTGGTTTGTTTACGGGGTCGCAGTCTTCCTGGTCCCCAGGTCAATTTGGTGGATGACTCAGAGCCGTGGATTGGTCTCTGAGAGCAGGAGGAAGGTTGAGTGTGTGTAATTGCGTTTGTGTTCGGGGCAATTACACACACTCAACCTTCCTCCTGAAAATTTTAGACAGTTCATGAAATGCAATTGGGCCTTAGACAGATCGTGTAATGCTCGAGAATTACATGAAATGTCTAAATTTTTTAGGCAGTTCATGAACTGCCTAACAGCAGTTTTGCCGATCGTGTACTGTTTGTAAAGCAAATAAAGATCTCGAAAAAAGTCAATTTTTTTTCAATATTATTATTATTATCGATTACTAAATTTTCCAAATCTTCCTCACTTTGTAAATCTTGAGTTAAGGTGCGCGTCTCGGGGTTCTAATTTTTGGGAGATTCCAGCGGCCACAAATTTGAAGCTATCTACCTCAATTTTTTTTAAATTAAAGCTATTTAAAATGTCTACAACTTATAGAAGCCCTTTTTTTGATTTTCGAAAAAATAAAATTTTTTTTTAGATTTATTGCATTAAATTACAAACAGTACACGATCGGCAAAACTGCTGTTAGGCAGTTCATGAACTGCCTAAAAAATTTAGACATTTAATGTAATTCTCGAGCATTCACGATCTGTCTAAGGCCCAATTGCATTTCATGAACTGTCTAAAATTTTTAGCCAGATCATGTAACTGTTTGACCATTACACGATCTGGCTGCAGTTCATGAAATGTCTAGACAGTTCATGAACTGTCTAATTTCACGATCTGTCTACGACATATACATATCGGTACATACATTTTCCCTTTTCATTATTTTAACGGTTAATTATTCATTAACTTATTGTTATTTGTGAAACATATCCTCTCCGGGACTCCTCCCGATACACAAACAAAAAATTTACGCCGATATTTTAGAATTCAAAATGTAAATAAATAAAAAAAAAATCGTAAACATGGGTAAATATTTATATTTTCTTACCATGGCAACTATTTATCGTAATTTTTATTTTTTTCTTATTTTAACGGTTAATTACTCATTAACTTATTGTTATTTGTGAAACATAAGCTGTCCGGGATTCTCACAAACATACACACAAAATTTCATCAAAATCGGTTCAGTCGTTTAGGAGGAGTTCAGTCACATACACACGTACAGAAGAATTATATATATAAAGAATTAGAATTAATATATAAGATATATATATATATATATTTATTTATTTATATAAGTATTAGAGTGGATCGAAAATAGTCTAATTTTCTTTCAAATTACTTAAAAGTTGCCTAATATAATAAAAAGAATTTAAAATCAATTGCAGCATCTCAAAAAAATGAAATCTTTTGAGCAAGTTAAAGTGAAAAACAATGTCGTCCGTACAGTGAGGGACAATAATAAGTCGCACCCATGCGTTTTCTACTTGTGATTATTTATAAAAGAAAATGAAAATCTTTATTGGAAATTTTTTTTAGGTTTGAACCATGAAAGTTTCCATTAAAAAATATATAATATTCTTTTAAAAACAATGAAATAATCACAAGTAGAAAACGCATGGGGGTGGGATTTGATATTGTCCCTCACTCTACCTGATGATCGGCCGCCGATTTTAAACTTCGAAAAAAATGTCCTTTTAATTCTAAATAAAAAGCAATCTAGTTTGATTCAGGAGGAATTATTTTTCTCCTACAAGAAATTTCGCTCATCTAATCGATAATAATTATCTAATTAATAGACTGAAGAGCATTTGAATTAGAGAAAGCCCATGAAGCGAAGAGGTGATGGAGCAGGGGCTGGCTGGCATTCTTGTCTAAGAACTGAAATGAGACCGACTCCGGGTTCTCGCTACTAACGTAGTGTGAACGAGGCTTTAAAAGCATGAACTTGCTTCTTGAATTAAATTTTGGTCAACTGTTGAGAGATAGAGGTTCACACGTGATTTCGGTCCATGCTAAGATTCTAGATTCCATTGCCATCTTTAATTCAATTGCTTTTCAGTATAGTAGAAATAATTAGAATAAAATTCAAGAAACATTCTTCTTACCTCTTCCTAATAGCGGATGTCGTGTTTTAATATCCTTAGGAAATGGAATTAGTTCTTTTGATGTCACATTTATTGAATCCATTGTTATTTCATGATTTAGAGGAATTTCTCTCTCTAATGTAATTATCCCTTTGGGGTATAGAACAGCTAGAAAAAAAAAATATAGGTTATTAAAATTTAGTGTAAATGTAAAGGTTCCTGCCATTGTAACATATTTGTTATCTTGGCAAAAGACATTATTTGTACAATGACCCTAATGACCAAAGGCTGGAGAAAATCTTTTCTTTAGTAAAAATCTGGCTTGATTGGCGCACCAGATTTTTTGTGTCGAGATAAATTTAGTTTCCTATAGCACCTTAGTTTCAAACTTCTTCGTTTCGTTCTTCAGAAATTTTTAACTCGGGGACAGATAAATTTAAAATGATGAGTCTCACATGCTTTTATAGAGAATTGGACGGTCTACAAAAAAAGGTCTATTTCGATTTTATTTTAGCTAATAGTTTAAAAGTTATTTGAGCTCAAAGTTTGATATTCCTATAATTATCAATATTATGAAGCATATTCATTGTTGATAGAATTTCTTGAGTTGAATGGTTGTAGATATTCAAATTGGAAAAAGGAACGGGAGCCTTCTCGGGAACAGCCAGGTTAAATAAGAAACTTTTCTTTTCGTTGCTAGTCTCACTAATCCTTAGGGCAAGCAAAATTGTCAAAATTGAGGATGAGTGCGACTAGCACCCGAAACGTCGGCAACGAAAAGTAAAGTTTCTTATTCAAACTGGCTGCTGTTCCCGAGAAGGCTCCCGTTCCTTTTCCAAATTAACACTTGCGTTTTGAAATTTCAGAAGAATTATATTAGCTAAGCAAAAACGAAAAACATTCCAAGTGGTTCCCAACCTTTTTTGATGTGCGGCCCACTTTTTCTGTAAAAAAACCGCTGAGGCACAGTATCGAACGGTTTGAAAAAATTTTAATTTTTGATTTCCTCCATTTTTTGATATTTTGTAGTAGGACCTACCCCTTAAAAACCCCACCTGGTTTTGAGATTTTTTCGATCATAGGTTGAAATTTTGAAAAAACCCCTTTTTTTGGTTTTTTGCTCATAACTCCTACAAAAATGGTCCAATTTCCAACTTTTTTTTTTTTTTTTTTTTGTGGTTTTTAGGAAAATCAGAAGTATGCGTGATTTTCAGAAAATGACTAAAATTTTGAAATTTGAAAATGACACAGAAAAATTATTCAAAAAAATTAATTGTATTTTTTCTGAAAACTACACAAAATGAGAAATTAAAAAAAAAAGTGAAAAATTGGACGATTTTTGTAGGAGTTATGAGTAAAAATCGAAAAAAAAAGGTTTTTTTTTCAAAATCTGAACCGATGATCAAAAAAATCTCAAAATTTACCAGGAGGGGTTTTTTAAGGTGTAATAAAAATATCAAAAAATGCAGGAAATCAAAAATTAAAATTTTTCAAACCCTTAGATTTGGAGTGGACTGCCCGATATTTATATGATTTCATATAAATATATATAATTTTTCTTTTCTTAGATGTCCGCGGGCCGGTTCCAATCAGCTCGCGGCCGCGGCCCACGGGTTGGGAACCGCTGGTCTACGAGACAAACACATTTGGGGACCTCTGATTTAGAAAATAAGCATTTATTCAATTTGTGAAGTGGCTGTTGTATTTCAACAATAGAAGAGGGAGGAGCGGGCAGCCAGGAAGTAAGCCTCTACGAAATAAAACTCAAGAGTAGTGGAGACGGTTTCGGCTATAATTAAATATCGCCATCCTCAGTCCTCAGTCCATTTTCGAGTTTGCACTCAAATGCCAATGCATTGAGTCAAATGTAGCATGGTACCCACCAATTGACAAGCAATGGCATTTGAGTGCATACTCTCGAAAATGGACTGAGGACTGAGGATGGCGATATTTAATTATAGCCGAAACTGTCTCCACTACTCTTGAGTTTCTTTTCTTGAGGCTTACTTCCTGGCTCTCTCGCTCCCCTCTTCTATTGTTGTTAAGCATTTATTCTCAATGTATGAAAAAAAACAATTGAATACTCACTAGATTGGTAAGATTTGCTTTTTTTACTTGGCAAAAGTAAAGTTAATCCACACGAATCAATTTTTCTTACATTAATATTCATTTTCCTTTGATCATGTAATTCCAATTTATTTTTTGATTTTATTTTGAATTTTTTATCAATTAAATTATCTAAATGGATATCATTCGGACATTTAAAAATAAAGATATCATCTTCATCAAAATTTATTTCTTCATAAAATAATGTTGAATTCAAATAAGAATTATCTAAATTATTTTCGAAATTTGTAAATTCTTCATTGATCTCATCTTCAGATTGATTTGTTTCTGTAGAATTCGATTTTTCATTTTGATTTTTCGTTTTTTCGGGTGGATTTTCTTTTACAACTTTTTCATTTTGATTACTAACTTCTATATCTATATTTTCTGGTTCTTCAACTTCATCACGAATTGAAATTTCTTTTTTGAATTTTGTTTCAAATTCTTTTTAGAAATTTCTCTTTCTGAATCAGATGAAGACGAGGAAGAAGAAGAGGAAGAGGAAGAGGAAGATTTTTCATCTTTCTTTTTCTGCCTATCTCTTCACTTTTTTTCTTAGCATTCTGATTTAATTTAGAAGTTGGTGAATTTTTTTCCAATTTCGTAATAATTTGTTCATTTTTTTCTTCAGAAGATGACTTTTTCTTATTTATTGTTTTTTTCCCAGATAAATTTTCTTGAGATGAGAATTTTTTTTCAAGTTTTACATTATTTCGTTCACTTTCAGATTCTGAAGAAGAAGACGGGGACAAGTTATGTTTTAGACTTGATTTTTTCTTCTCCAATTTTTTTTCTTTAGAAATTTTATTAACATTGGTTTTTTCGCCAATTGCATCATCTTCTACACTTGATGGAGGTTTTGTCAAATTTCCCAAATTTTTGTTAACTTTTATTTTTTTCTTTTGATCATTTTTATCATAAGAATTATTGTTCTGATTTGACTTAGAAGTTGGTGAATTTTTTTCCAATTTCGTAATAATGTGTTCATTTTTTTCTTCAGAAGATGACTTTTTCTTATTTATTGTTTTTTTCCCAGATAAATTTTCTTGAGATGAGAATTTTTTTTCAAGTTTTACATTATTTCGTTCACTTTCAGATTCTGAGGAAGAAGAAGTACAGGACAACTTATTTATTAGACTTAATTTTTTCTTCTCTAATTTTTTTTCTTTCTTAATTTCTTTAGATATTTTATTAACACGAACATTCGTTTTTTTTCTTCTTCTGAATCACTTCCAAGTGAATCGTTTTTTTCTTCTTCTGAATCACTTTCGCCATGTGAATCGTCACAATCTTCTCCACTTGATGGAGGTGGGTATAATTTTTTCAAATTTCCAAAGTTTTTTCTTTTTTCTTTTTGATAATTTTTATCATCTTCCTGGGAAGAATTTAAAGTTTGATTTTTCTTTTTAGAAGATGATTTTTTATTCTCTTTTACTTTTACTTCTTTTTTAATTTCATTCTCTTCATGTTTTGTAATATTTTTTGGTTTAAAATCTTCTTCACCTTCTGATGAGTCACTTAATTCCCATTTTCCTTTCATGATTCAACTAT
This sequence comes from Euborellia annulipes, assembly GCA_023213315.1. NCBI lineage: Eukaryota > Metazoa > Arthropoda > Insecta > Dermaptera > Anisolabididae > Euborellia > Euborellia annulipes. Next base: position 295,475 of record JAKCPI010030907.1, read on the forward strand.
GCAGCAAAAAAACCTAAAAGCAAAAATTTATATATACACAATACTTATATTTAGCTATTTAAGGAAAAGTGAAAAATATTATTAGTATGAATTAAATAGCATAAAAAGAATTCTCCTTAGCTTTAAAAGCTAAATAAAGGCTTCTTTAAACTCTTTTATTAAATATTGTGCCTAATCCTTTGATTCGTTGTTCCCTGGTCTTATTATTATTATACAATCGAGTATGTTGATTTGCTAAAAGCCAGGAATAAATAATTTGATGTGACCACCACAAAACCAACCGATTCTTAAAATATTCTCGCCTGGTGGAGAAAATATTTAAATGAATAGATATTTATGAAATTTAGCTTAATATAATAAATTTCTCAACTTTTTTAGAGTAGTAATACATGTAAAAGATTCAGAAAAGCAGAAAAGAGTAAAAACAGCCATGGAAGGAAAGGATCTGTATAAAAACATTGATGAGAGTGAAGTTTAGGTCTCTTAAATTTTATAAGGCGACGCAAAGTACTCACTTCATCTGGAAAAGATATTTACCTTCAGACAATAATAACAGTGTTATTTAAAGTGTATATATTCACACTTGCTGTTCTTTCTTTTTCAGGGATAATATTTATATGCCTTTGTGACTCGTCCCCGTTTCGGATTATGATCCAAACTAGGGGCCCGAAATCCAAGGGCTGACTAAATCAAGAAAATATACTGATTGCAACCTTCTTGTTTTATTTCTACATCTTACAACCTCTACTCAATTAAACCCCCTTGTTACACAAAAATAAGTTCATCTGGAAAAACTATTATGAGTCAGAATGATTATAATACCTTAATAATTAAAGTTTGAGAAATATATATATAAAATTAGCACAAACAAAATCAAGTAAATTGGAATTATTTATCAGTTTGTTTTATGTAGGGATTATAAAATGGCTAGTGTTTTGGGTAAATAGAACAAATGGTCAAATATAAGGGTAGGAAAATATATTTAGATATTAAAATTTACCTGATAATATATGAGCATATGCAATCCAATTTTTAAAAAGTTGATATTATTTCACAATTCTGAAAAATTTTAATAACTCAGATTTTTTAAATTCAAATTCAATCTAATAAAAAACGTGCACATTTATTAATAACCTAAACAGAGAAAAAATGTGATGAAATGTCAAAATTAAAATCAGTGGTGCCAACATATCAAATAATTAACTACCAGATTTTATAATTTTTTTTTTTTATTTCTAAACAATTTACATAAATCTAAAATAAAAAATTTTTTTAAATTTTATTATTATAATTTAATATTTAGAAAAAAAAATTGCATTCAATGATATTTAGTAAAAAACATTTTTTTTTTTTTTCAAAAATAAAATAATACAAAATAATTTAATGAACACTTTTTTCAGAATTAATATTAACAATCATCTTAAAACAGTCTTAAAATAACTAAAGATCAGTTCATATTTTTTTTTTATTTAGATAGTTGTCACCTTGACGTTGCAGCCATTTAATTTTTTCTGTCAGTTTTGCTAATAAATAAACTTTTTATTTTAAGATTTCTTGCTCGTTCACTTCTCAATAAAATTAAAAAAGAATGTCATTTATTAAAGATTGGAAAACACATTGATGTGGATTGTGGGATTGATATAAAAAATTTCCAATACATATAGGTAAATAAAAAAATATCTTTCTAGCTCCTCATTTGACAGGTATCGTTTCCACCTTGTAAGTTTTGACAAATTAAATAACATTTCTTTTCTAAATGAAATCACATTCAAATTTATATTATATTCAAGAATATATATATATATATATATATATATTCTTGGAGTTCTTTTTATGTAGCATGTTGTTGAAAAAGAGAAATGATAATGGAGCTACTTCGAAATGGAATACATAATAACTAAGAAGTGTGATGTTATCAATTAAAAGGATAGGCAGAGGCAACAATGACTGCTAT